>JAKSZT010005416.1:5328759-5476420 GCA_026826555.1 Tolypeutes matacus | reverse complement strand
TTTTTTTTTTTTTTTTTTTTTTTTTGTATTATATTCTTTTTTTTTTTTTTTTTACTTTATTTTGTACATTTAATAATTGAAAACATAAGCAATAAAAAACTAAAAAGTAAACACAGATGAATAAATATATACATTTCTCAATTAAATGTAATGGATACATGTAAAATTTTTTGTTGTTTTGTTTTTTGTTTGTTTTTTTGTTTTTTTTGTGTGTGTGTGTCAAACAATACATTACACAGTATATTTGGTTCATAGTAATGCATTCACACAGTATTTGTCCTTTTGTGTCTGGCTTGCTTCACTCAACATAATGTCCTCCAGATTCATCCATGTTGCCATATGCTTTATGACTTCATTTCTTCTTACTGCTGCATAATATTCCATCGTGTGAATAGACCACAGTTTGTTTATCCATTCATCTGTTGATGGACACCTGGGTTGTTTCCAACTTTTGGCAATGATGAATAATGTGGCTATGAACATCGGTGTGCAGATGTCTGTTCGTGTCACTGCTCTCAGTTCTTCTGGGTGTATACCCAGTAGTGGTATTGCAGGGTCACGTGGCAAGTCTATATTCAACTTCTTTAGGAACTGCCAAACAGTCCTCCATAGTGGTTGTACCATCCTGCATTCCCACCAAGAGTGAAGAAGTGTTCCTATCTCTCCACATCCTCTCCAACAGTTGTAGTTCTCTGTCTTTTTAATAGTGGCCATTCTGAGAGGTGTGAAATGATATCTCATTGTAGTTTTGATTTGCAGTTCCCTAATCATGAGTGATGTTGAGCATTTCTTCATGTGTTTTTTTGCCATTTGTATTTCTTCTTCGGAGAAATGTCTATTCAAGTCTTTGGCCCATTTTTTAATTGGGTCATTTGTCTTTTTATTGTTGAGCTGTAACATCTCTTTATATATCCTGGATATTAAACCCTTATCAGATATGTGATTTCCAAATATTTTTTTCCCATTGAGTCAGCTTCCTTTTCACCCTTCTGACAAAGTCCTGTGAGGTGCAAAAGTGTTGAATTTTTTTTTTTTTTCTTTTTTTTTTTTAGGCGCGAGCCTCGTCACACGCGAGAAGCAACCCTCCCGGGCGGGATGGGCGCAGAAGCGCGTGTGACAACCCGCCACCGCTCCGATGCCGGAGCGACGGGGCGCGTGAGGCCGGGCTCCCCCCCGTGAGGAGCGCACGAGCCCCTGGACAAACCCTTGTGTCGAGGGCTGACTTTCAATAGATAGCAGCGAGGGAGCTGCAAAAGTGTTGAATTTTGAGGAGGTCCCATTTATCTACTTTTTCTTTTGTTGCATGTGCTTTGGGTGTGAAGTCCAAGAAACCACCACCTACTACAAGGTCTTGAAGATGTTTCCCTACATTTTC
The DNA here is from genome assembly GCA_026826555.1 of Tolypeutes matacus. Taxonomy (NCBI): domain Eukaryota; kingdom Metazoa; phylum Chordata; class Mammalia; order Cingulata; family Chlamyphoridae; genus Tolypeutes; species Tolypeutes matacus. The sequence goes on along the minus strand of JAKSZT010005416.1, from coordinate 5,475,045 downwards.
TTCTAGTAGTTTTATGGTCCTGGCTTTTATATTTAGATCTTTGATCAATTTTGAGTTGATTCTTGTATAGGGGGTGAGATAGGGGTCCTCTTTCATTCTTTTGGTTATAGATATCCAGTTCACCCAACACCATTTGTTGAAGAGACTGTTTTTTCCCATCAGCGTGGGCTTGGTAGGTTTGTCAAAAACCAGTTGACTGTATAGGTGAGGGTTTATTTCTGGATTTTCAATTCTATTCCACTGATCGATATGTCTATCTTTATGCCAGTACCATGGTGTTTTGACCACTGTAGCTTTGTAATATGTTTCCAGGTCAGACAGAGAAATTCCTCCCACATTGCCCTTCTTTTTTAGAATACTTTTGGCTATTCGGGTGCACTTACCCTTCCAGATGAATTTGGTAATTGCCTTCTCTAATTCTGTAAAGTAAGCTGTTGGGATTTTGATTGGTATTGCATTGAATCTATAAATCAGTTTGGGCAAGATTGACATCTTCACGATATTTATTCTTCCAATCCATGAACACGGAATGTCTTTCCATTTGTTTAGGTCTTTTTAAATTTCTTTTAGCATTGTTTTATAGTTTTCTGCATATAGGTCCTGTACTTCCTTGGTTAAATTAACTCCTAGGTATTTGAGTCTTTTTGTTGCTATTGAAAATGGAATTTTCTTCCTGATTTCCTCCTCAGATTGTTCAGTACTAGTGTACAAAAACATTATTGATTTTTGCGTGTTGATCTTGTATCCTGCCACTTTGCTGAACTCATTAGTTCAAGTAGCTTTGTTGTGGATACTTCAGGATTTTCTAAATACAGGATCATGTCATCCACAAACAGTGAGAGTTTTACTTCCTCTTTTCCTATTTGGATAACTTTAACTTTTTTGTCTTGTCTAATTGCCCTAGCTAGAACTTCTAGTACAATGTTGAATAACAATGGTGACAGTGGGCATCCTTGTCTTGTTCCTGATCTTAGGGGGAAAGCTTTCAACCTTTCCCCATTGAGTATGATGTTGGCTGTGGGTTTTTCATATATTCCTTTTATCATATTGAGGAATTTTCCTTTTATTCCTATCTTTTGAAGTATTTTTATCAAAAAAGGATGTTGGATTTTGTCGAATGCCTTTTCTGCATCTATTGAGATGATCATGTGATTTTTTTCCTTCAACTTGTTAATGTGGTGTATTACATTGATTGATTTTCTTATGTTGAACCAGACTTGCATACCAGGATTAAATCCCACTCGGTCGTGATGTATAAGTCTTTTGATATGCTGTTGGATTCGATTTGCAAGTATTTTGTTGAGAATTTTTGCATCTATGTTCATGAGAGAGATTGGTCTGTAATTTTCTTTTCTTGTGGAATCTTTATCTGGCTTTGGTATGTTGGCTTCATAAAATGTGTTGGGTAATTTTCCCTCCTCTTCAGTTTTTTGGAAGAGTTTAAACAGGATTGGTGTTAATTCTTTTAGAAATGCTTGGTAGAACTGACCTGTGAAGCCATCTGGTCCTGGACTTTTCTTTGCTGGGAGATTTTTGATTATCGATTCAATCACCTTAAATGTGATTGGTTTGTTAATTGTTTTTCTTGTAGCATTAGTGTAGGTTGGTTGTGCGTTCCTAGAAAGAAATTTGTCCATTTCATCTAGTTTATCTAGTTTGTTGGCAATAGTTTCTCATAATATCCTCTTATGATTCTTTTTATTTCTGTGAGGTCATTTGTAACTTCCCCCTTTCATTTCTGATTGTATTTATTTGCATCTTCTCTCTTTTTTCCTTGTTAGTCTAGCTAGGGGTTTGTCATATTTATTGATCTTCTCAAAGAACCAGCTTTTGGTTTTGTTGATTTTCTCTCTTTTTCTGCTCTCATTTCCATTTATTTCTGCTTAAATCTTTATTATTTTTTTCCTTCTGCTTGCTTTGGGATTGGTTTGCTGTTCTTTTTCTAGTTTCTCTAGTTGTTCAGTTAAATCTTTGAGTTTAGCTCTTTCTTGTTTTTTAATATAGGCATTTAGGGCTATAAATTTTCCTCTCAGGACTGCCTTTGCTGTATCCCATAAGTTTTGATATGTTGTGTTCTCATTTTCATTTGTCTCAATATATTTGCTGATTTCACTTGCAATTTCTTCTCTGACTCTCTGATTATTTAGGAGCATGTTGTTCAGTCTTCACACATTTGCGAATTTACTTTTTTCCTGTCTATTATTGATTTCTAGTTTCATTCCATTATGATCTGAGAAGGTGCTTTGTGTAATTTCAATCTTTTTATATTTATTGAGAGCTGTATTGTGACCTAACATGTGGTCTATCCTGGAGAAAGATCCATGGGCACTTGAGAAGAATGTATAACCTGCTGAGTTTGCATGCAGTGTTCTGTATATGTCTGTTAGGTCTAACTTGTTTATCATATTGTTCAAGTTCTGTTTCCTTGTTGATTTTCTGTCTAGTTGTTCTATCTAATAATGTGAGTAGGGTGTTGAAGTCTCCAATGATTATTGTAGAAATGTCTATTTCTCCCTTCAGTTTTACCAGAGTTTGTCTCATATATTTTGGGGCACCCTGGTTAGATGCGTAGATATTTATGACTGTTATATCTTCCTGGAGGATCGTCCCTTTTATTAATATATAATGGCCTTCTGTATCTCTTATAAATTTTTTGCATTTAAAGTCTGTTTTGTCTAATATTAGTATAGCTACCCCTGCTCCTTTCTGGTTACTATTCATGTAGAGTATCTTTTCCCAACCTTTCACTTTCAGTCAGTTTATATCCCTGGGTCTAAGGTGAGTTTCTTGTAAGCAGCATATGAATGGCTTGTGTTTTTTTTTTTAATCCATTTTTATCAGCCTGTATCTTTTGATTAGGGAATTTAATCCATTCACATTCTATATTACTGTAAATGCACTATTTACTTCCTCGATTTTATTCTTTGGATTTCGTATGTCTTCTTTTTTTTGTCTGTCTTTTTACTCTTTTGGTTATCCTTTCTGCTATTCTTTTTTCTATACTCTCCTCTAAGCCTCTCTCTCTCCTATTTTTTTCTTTCAGGTTCTAAGGCTTCCTTTAATATTTCTGCAAAGATGGATTCTTTTTTGCAAACTCTGTTAGTTTCTGTTTGTTTGTGAATATTTTATTCTCACCTTCATATTTAAAAGATAGTTTTGCTGGATAAAGAATTCTTAGCTGGCAGTTTTTCTCATTCAGTTTCCTAATTGTATCATACCACTGTCTTTTCGCCTCCATTGTTTCTGAATTGAAATCTGTGCTAAGTTTACTGGACATCCCTTGTATGTGATCGTTTGCTTCTCTCTAGCTGCTCTAAAATTTTTCTCTTTATCTTTGACATTTGACATTCTGAGTAGTATGTGTCTTGGATTAGGTCTCTTTGGGTTTATTCTGATTGGGGTATGGTGTGCTTCTTGGTCATGTAAGTTCATTTCTTTTGTAGGAGTTGAGAAATTTTCAGCTATTATTTCCTCAAATACTCTTTCTGCCCCTTTTCCCTTCTCTTCACCTTCTGGAATTCCCATGACACGTATGTTGTTGCATTTTGTGTTGTCATTCAACTCTCTGAGCCCCTGCTCAATTTTTTCCATTCTGTTCTCTCTTTAATTTTAGCTGTTCTGTCTTCAGTATCACTTATTCTTTCTTCTATCATTTCGAGTCTGCTGTTGTATGCCTCAGATGTGTTTTTGACCTCACTTATTGTGTCTTTCATTCCCATGAGTGCTGTTACTTTTCTGTTCAGGATTTTAAATTCTTATTTGCATTTGCTCAATGTCTTCTTGGTGCCATTTATCTTTTTTAACTATATTATCTTTCAACTCATTAATTTGATTTTGGAAATTTGTGCTCATCTCACTAATTACTTCTCTCAAATTCTGCATCTCTTCTGGGTCTTGATGTATTCCTTTTCTTGGGCCATGTTTTCCATTTTCTTAGTATGGCTCATAATTTTTTGCTGGTGTTTAGGCATCTGGTTAGGATGTTGTTTACTCAGATGCTCAATCTCTTTCTCTTTTATAGGGATTTAGTGGCAGGAGGCTGTGAGTTACCACAGCTCTTTGATTTTTGGCTTGACCTGGATTGTTAGGATTTTCCTGCTGTTTGCTCAAAACTGGGCATTGGACCCAGTAATTGGTTGTAGAGTCACTTCCTAGGGCCTTGGGCAGGGAGGCTATAGAGACCAGGAAGAGCCTCTCCTACTTATTTTTAATTTTCTTATGTGCACTTTCTTGGTCTGCCTGGAGATGGCGCTCTTTGGCAGCTCTCAGTTCAATGCCTGGTTGAAATGTATTTGTTGTAACACAGACCAGCTCAGTGTGCTAGAGCTTCCTTTCTGGAGGCTAGGAGCCTTGTAATTCAAACTTCTCTGATATAGTTCTGCAGCCTTCTCTGGCAGCCCCCTCCCTTTTCCCTGCTAGGAAATATTTCCACTCCCCTCTGAGTCCTCAACAATCAGTCCCTGTTAGTAGAGAAGGAGATTCAGAGGGCTGTATATTTTTAGCCCCTTGGAGTTTCCAAGGCAAACAATGGCGCAGCCCCACCTGGCCTGGAAGGGCTCCCGGGACACAGCAGACCAAACCTGGAGTCAAAAGCCAAGTCAGCCCCAGGCTGCGTCCCTCTCTCTCCCCTCTCCTGCAGAGTCCTCAACAATTAGTCCAGGCTAGAGGAGAGGGAGATTGCGAGGGTCTGATCTTTCCAGTCTTTTGCCGGCTCCCAGGGTAAACCACCATATGGTCCCACCTGGCGTAGAAGGGCCCGTGGTGCACTGCAGTCCAAATTTGTGGGTGGGAACCTGAGTCATCCTTAGGCTGTGTCCCTTTCTCTCCCCTTTCCTGGGGTGATAGATCTCTGGAGCCCCCTTTATAGTCGCAAGCCCAGAGGCCCAAGATTTCTAAAGAGTCTTGTGTGTGTTGGGTGCCGGCAGCAGTGGCTGCCACTGGTTCCAACTCACGGTTCTGTCGTCGCGACTTCCCTGTTTTGTCCTTTCTCCTCTTGGTGGTGTGCAGCCTTCACCTGCTGTTCTAAACCCTAGAAGATCTTTTTGGGGGCTGTTTCAGACTGTCCTCTAGCTTTTTTTCTGGAGAAGAGATTCCCGTGTATTACTAGTCTGCCGTCTTTGGATGGTGTATTTTGTCAAATGCCTTTTCTGCATCATTTGACATGATCAAGCCTTTTTTTCTCTTCAGTTTATTAATGTGATGTATTACACCGATTGACTTTCTAATGTTGAACCACCCTTGCATACCTGGTATAAAACCCACATGATCGTGGTGTATAATTCTTGTAATGTGTTTTTGGATTCAGTTAGCAAGTATTTTTTTGAGTATTTTTGCCTCTATATGCATTAAAGAAATTGGTCTCTAATTTTCTTTCTTCTTAACATTTTTTGGCTTTGGTGTTAGGGTGATGCTGGCTTATTAAGTTTGGTAGTGTTCCCACCTGTTCACTTTTTTTAGAAGTGCTTAAGCAAGATTCTTTAAATGATAGATAGAATTCACCTATGAAGCCATCTGGTCCTGGACTTTTCATTTTGGGGGTGTGGGGGGGTGACTGTTTAAATTTTTGGCTTATGATTGGTTTGTTGAGATCTTCTCTTTCTTCTAGGGTCAAGATGGGTTGTTTGTGAGGTTCTAGGAATTTGTCCATTTCATCAATGTTGTCCAGTTTGTTGGTATACTGTTGTTCCTAGTATCCTCTTATGATCTCTTTTATTTCTTCAAGGTCAGTTTTGTTTATTTGAATCTTCTTTCTTGTGTTCTTTGTTAGCCTAACTAAGGGTTTGTCAGTTTTGTTGATCTTCTTGAAGAACCAACTTTTGGTTTTGTTGATTCTATTTTTTTTTTTTTTTCTCTCAATTTCATTTATTTCTGCTCTAATCTTGTTATTTCTTTCCCTTGACTTGGTTTGGGAATAGCTTGCTTTTCTTTTTCTAGTGCCTCCAGCTTTGCAGTTAGGTCGTCAATTTTAACTCTTTGTTTTTTTTTTAATGTAAGTATTGAGAGTTATAAATTTCCCTCTCATCACTGCCTTTGCTTCATCCCATACATTTTGATATGTAGTGTTCTTGTTTTCATTCGTCTCGAGATATTTACTGATTTCTCTTGCAATTTCTTCTTTGATCCACTGATAAGAGTGTTTTGTTTAATCTCCATATATGTGTGAATTTTCCATTTTTCTACCTGTTAATTTCCAGCACATTCCATTATGATCAGAGAAAGCGCTTTGTTTAATTTCAATCTTCTTAAAGTTATTGAGATCTGACTGATCACCCAACATATGGTCTGTCCTAGAGAAAGATTCATGAGCACTTGAGAAGACTATATCCTGATCTTTTGGGATGTAATGTAATGTAATGTTGAATAAATGTCTGTTAGGTCTAGTTCATTTATCATATTACTCAAGCTGTCTCTTTCCTTATTTATCCTCTGCCAGATGTTCTATCCAGTGCTGAGAGTGGTATATTGAAGTCACCAATTATTATTGTTGAGACATCTATTTCTCCCTTCAGTTTTGGTAATGTGTGCCTCATGTATCTTGGGGCACCTAGGTGTCTTTGCATCTAAGGTGGGTCTCTTTTAGACAGCATTTAGATGGCTCATTTTTTTATTCATTCTGTCAGTCTATATCTTTTGATTGGGGATTTCAATCCATTAATGTTCAGTGTTATTATTGTAAAGGCATTACTTAATTTGTCCATTTTAACCTTTGGCTTTCCCTGTCATATCTTAGTATTTTCTGTCTTTTAACCCTTTTTGTTACTTTTACTTATAATCTTCATTTCTACACTCTTCTCCAAGCCTCTCACCCTTGTCTTTTCCTTTTAGGCTGCAGAACATCCTTTAGTATCTTTTGTAAATCTGGTCTCTAGGTGACAAACTCCCTGTTTGTTTCCAAGGAGTTTAAACTCAACTTCATTTTTGGAGGACAATTTTGTGCAATAAAAAATTCTTGGCTTGCAGTTTTTCTCTTTTGGTACCTGTGACAGTTTGAAGTTCTTTTATGAATCCTAAAAATAAAAGATTATGTTTTTGAACTAATCTTTCCTGTGGGACTGGGACCCTTTTGATTGGACTACTTCAGTGAGGCATGATTCAGATTGAGTCTCCTCCTTCTTACTGGAACTTTATGTAAATGGAGACACAAAGAGATACAGAGAAACAGGAAGCTGCCATTTTGATTCTTCCATGTGAGAGAAAGGAGAAAGTAGAGAGAGAGAGGGCTCCAGGTTCACTTACAGCTGAGCTCAAGGAGAGAAGCCCTGAGAGGCAGAGAGAGGTCCCAGAGTCTGGAATCAGAAGAATATAGAGGCACAGAAAGAGGTCCTGAACGGGCTGGGCTCACAGAGCAGCTCAAGGCTGAGGAGACAAGCCCTGCCATATGCCTAATCACCACATGGCAGGATGCCAGGATCACCGGATATTGACTTTTGTGAGAAAGCATCTCTACTGAGCCTTGATTTGCACATTTCATGGCCTCAGAACTGTAAGCTTTACCTTAAATAAAATTCCTATTATAAAAGCCCATTTCTAGTACTTTGCATTGGCTGCCCTGTGGCAAACTAAGACAGTACCTTAAATATATCATATTACTGGGTTCTCACCTCAATGGTTTCTGATAAGAGATCACACTCAGTCTTAAGTGGGTCTATTAGGATTTATTCTGTTTCAGTGGGTTCTTCTTGAATATTGATATTCATGTCTTTGATAAAGGTTGGGAAATTTGGGGTCATTATTTCCTCAAATATTCTTTCTGCCCCTTTTCCATTCTCCTCCTCTTTTGGGACACCTTTAATGCATATGTTTCTGTGTTTCATGCTGTCATTCAATTCCCTGAGACCCTGTTCATTTTTTTCCATTCTTTTCTCTTCCTGTTCTTCTGTCTTTTCAAGTTCAGATGCTCTGTCCTCCAGTTCACTTATTCTGTCCTCAACAGTTCAATTCTGCTGTTATATGCCTCTAATGTATTTTTTTTCCCATAATTTTAAAGTTTACTTCAAAAATGTAAATATCTTCTAATAGTAAACAGCGTATTAACTTATTTTACATGGTTTTATATTTTATTTTCCAAATAATACTGATTAAAAATACTTACACACCTACTTTTAAGTCCACAGTTTAGCACTCTTATTTGTATGGCTTTAAAAGTTATGGCACAAGATCTTGATGTTGAGGATCGGGGAAAAACATTCCATTCAAAACAAAGTCTGATATATTATATACGTGTTTTTCTCTGTACTTTATTTTAAATACATTAATTTTTAAATTATGACCTTTTTTTTTTTTTTTTTCCCCATCTGGTGGTAAAATATTAGTGCAACTTTTCAACAAAATAAAGTTTACCACAGGAGTACACAAACTGTCCCAATTGAAAATGGCCCTTCAGCTGCCATTAAATACAATTTCTCAGCCTAATTTAGGTGAGAAAGAACTGGTGGTTGACATTTATAAGCAAAAATATAAAGTACTGTAGCATCTTCTACATTGCTTCTGACCACCCGAATTTTGAAAAAACCAGAGATGCTTTATATAGAAGTTTTGTTGGTTTTGAAAAGGCACATGTGTGTGTGTGTGTGTGTGTTTTAACATTCGAGAAATTTTGCCACCACTACTCTACTCCTGTTAGATCTGTGACTATCAAAGGTAGAAAAGAATTTTGTTCACACTCAAAGAAAGCCAGAAGCCAAAATTTAACTGCATAGTAACAAAGTACTTTTCTTCCAGCAACCTTGTGTTTCCTATATATTCAGTTGTCTAACATGCAGTAGAATATATAAACTTACATTCTAGTAATTTTACATTTGATTTTATAATGTGGAAAAAAATTTGAGGAAGGACATGACCTGGGAAAGAGAGAAGGGAGAAGCCTTACCACAATGAAAATAGATACATTCATAATCCCAATCTATATAATAAGAATATAACCCATTTAAGTATCTAGAAATATGCTTCTCAAAGCTTCCCATTCATTTATGGAAAAGATTCCTCTGTGGCATTAAGTGCAGGGAAATCAGTTTGTTTCAGCACACCAGGGAATGGTTTAACTTTGGTCCACTTGACTTTTAGCTGAAGGACAATCACACTGCCTATAATCAGTTCAAAAATCCAACACATTATTTAAAAATATATATTAATTTGTTATTTCACTCTAAAACTGGCATAGCTGTTCAGTCCTCATTCCCTGCATTTTCAGCTTGGGAATCCACTGTTGGTTTGGTCTCTGAACCCTCAGCATCTTCGTGATCTTCCCTGGCAGCCTCAGCAGCATCTGTCTGGCTAAACTTATTCTTCTCCTGGTTCATAATTTCAGGGGTCACTTGATCTAAGTTTGCTTCTAGAAGCTCAGTTTGTACTTCGATTGGCATCTGATTTACCTGTTCTACATGCACCTTCTCTACATTTAGCCCGAATTTGATCCACTTCTAGATAACTCACCTGGACCTGCTCTGGAAGCTCACTCATATGTGAATAATACACTTGGCTGCCCTGGAGCAGATCTGGGTGGACTTGTTCTACAGTCACTTGTGCTGAATTGCCTTGGATCTGAAGCAGTGGTAGCACGTGCACCTTCCCAACTTATTCTGTTATAGTCATTGATGTCACAGGTTCAGTTTGCACACGTTTTTTTTTAATGAACCTCAGTTCCTGGATGCTTTGAAATACTGTAGTTCGCTTCCTTGCATAAACCACAAGTCACATAAAGAACAATGGTTGGGTTTATCTCCGATATGTATTACCAAGTCATTTTTTAACTGGTCCCAGCTGTTAAACACATTATTACACACCTGACATTCATAAATCTTCTTTCTTCCCTTTTTTTTTTTGCCCCCAACTCCAGTTTGGCATTCAGTCAGGTGACAATTAAGTATGCTATTTCTATCAAATCATTCATGACAATTTGGACATTTACAAGTTTTTTTCACCTGTGTTTTTTGTTGTTATTTTTAGGAGGTACTGGGAATTGAACTTTGGACCTCCTACATGGGAACCAGACACTCAACCACTCAGCTACATCTTCTCCCCATCTGTGTGTTTTTGAGGATGGTCTTTAAAATGTGCAAAGTGGTCAAACTGTTTCTCGCAGTATTGTCATATGTGATTTGCCCCCCCCAGTTCTTTGCTTCTTAATACACCTTCTTCCAGGGGGTAACAATTGAGGTGCTGTTTCCATGTGTTCTTCCAAAGATACCTTTTATTGCATATTTCACACTTGAGACTCTCAGTGGAGTGTGATTTCATGTGTTCCTTCTACCTGTTTGCTTGTGGGGTCAGATGTACAGCCAATATCTTCTTTAATCTGCCTTTTCCTATCACCTTGACAGTACTTGCTGGTAATATCTGCCAACAGTGCTAAAGCTGAATCATCAGAGGAACTTGTGTTCTGAATGTACTTAATGGACTGCTTGGCAGAAGACACTTCTGTTATTTTGATACCTTCATCTTGCACTTCAATTGTGCCTTCAGTGATCTCCACCTCAATTTCAACAGGTTCTGATACTGCAGAGGCAATGACTTAGTGATAATGTTTGAAGTTTCTGCATTCTTTCTCTTTATTGCCTCACTTTCTTCAGTAGTATTTTCCTCCAGTGGAGCTGAATTTTCTTTTTTCCTGACTTCAGGAGCTTTGATGGTTTCCAGAATTTGTAGAAACTTTGCTGCTTTCCATACATTATTGACTTCTTGTTTCAGTAATTTTACTGTACACATTAACTCAATTAAATGATGAAAGGCCATTTTACTAACACCATCTCTCTCCACCAAAGACTCCTGAGTAAACTCCTGAAAGAATTTGTAGAAGAACTTACTGCAAGCAGCTGAAACAGCCTTGTGGGCCTTAAAATGGTGTCCCTTGACAATCAGGATGATGTCAGTAAACTGGTTCTGCTTTCACTGTTCATTCACTCAGTCCAGGATCATTTTATGATGTTCAGGAAACTCTTGAAGGCATTCCATAGCCATCTGGATGCTCTAAAATGAAGAGCATGATAACGTACACCCATAAGCTCAGGCTGAAGAACAACAAAATCCTTAAAGCATAAAACAAAAAACAAAACCCCAGCAACATGAAAAGAAGGGGAGAGGGTGAAACTAGAGGCAGGCAAGGGAAGAAAGAGAGGTGAGCCAGGTGGTCATTGTACCTTGGGGGCCAGAGCCGCGGTCATGGGTCTGCTCACCTGATCTAATTGGAATTGGGAGACGCAAGCTGGAGGGGGTGGATGCAGTGTCAGAGCCCCAGGTGCCAGGGCCCACAAGTTCAGCAGGGGAAGGGACCTGACAGCTGCAGTGGCCTCTTAACAGCCTGCCAAGCCCTTCTACCAAGTCCAGGCTCCTGCTGCCTCAGACCCGATCTGGCCCACAGCCCACAATAACTCTCAGGTTGCCGTTCTTTCCCACCTTCCCTCTTCTTCCCTGCCCGATCTGGCCAGCACTGCCTTTAATGTATTTTTTTTTTTTTAAACAATAAATTTTATTTTATTTATTTATTTATTTTAATGGGAGTTCCCGGGGATCGAACCTAGGTCCCTCCATATGGGAGACGGACGCCCAACCATTTGAGCCACATCCATGCCCCATAAATTTTATTTTTAAAGAGATTTTATATTACGGAAAAGTTACATCAAAAGTATAAGGCATTCCCATATACTCCACCCCTTCCCCCTCCCACATCTTCTCCTATTAATAACATTTTATAATTGTGTGGTATTTGATAAATAAATATTGAAGCATTGCTACTAACCAAGGTCTATAGTTTACATTGTGGTTTACACTTAATTCCAATGCCCTTTTGTATTTTTAATCTCATCCATTGTATCTTTCATTCCCATAAGCTCTGTTACTTTTCTTTGCAGACTTTCAAATTGTTCTTTGTGCTCACACAGTGTCGTCTTAATATCCTTTATCTCTTGAGTCATATTTTCCTTCAACTCCTTGAATTGATTTAGGAGATTGGTGTGAACATCATCAATTAGTTGTCTTAAATCTTGTGACTCATCAGGATTCTTGGTTTGTTCCTGTGTCTGGGCCATCTATTTCTGTTTCTGTTTCTTGTAATTTTTTGTGGATATCCGGGCCTCTGATTATGTTGGTGATTTTACTCTCTTGGTCAATTTTTCTCTCTTGCCTAGGGGTTCTATTTCACAGCTCTCCTTTGATTTTTGGTTCAGTATTTACTAAAACTTTAAGATTGCCCTGTTTAAGTTATCAAAACAGGGCCAGTGACCCGCTAATAGGGCCCAGACCAGATCAGTGGAGCCTCAGAAGGGCATGAGAGAAGAATAAAACAAACAAACAAACAAACAAACAAAAAAAAAAAAAAAAGAGAGAAATAAAACAAAACAAAAAAACCCAAAAGAACAAGAAATATAGAAAAAAAAAAAGAGAAAAAAACGTTAAAAAAGGTAAGAAAAGATGTGTCACGATTAAAAAAAAAAAAGACAAAAGAAAGGCATGTGAAACAAGCCTTGTCTTCCTTCCCTTTCCCAGCTGGCCAGCAGATGGCGAACTTCAGCAAATCTTTCCATGGAGACTGGGCTTTCAATTTCCACTGATTGGATTTTTTGAGGCAGTGATTCAAAATTTGGCCATGCTGTTTAAACTCATTGAAGAGAAACCACACTAGCGGTCCATCAGACCCTCCCTCTTCTCAGGGAGGAATGTGCCCTTTCCCTTCTTGGTTGGCTTCTCAGCTGCAGGTTTTACTAAGGCTTTTTGCCTCGAGGATGGGAAAAAAAACTCACGGACTTTCTTTTGGCCTCTTCGTCTCTCTGTCCTCAGTCCCTCCTGTACAATGCATGCAGCAATCTCCTGGTCTCAGATTCCCAAAGCACATCCCTCATACAATTTCTGCCCATTTTTCCGTTTTGTGAGAGAGCTGCACGCTACCTGACCTACTCCGATGCCACTTCCTGAAACTCTCAAGCAAACTCTTTTTTACCTCCATTGGATAGTTGCAGTCCTATTTCCCCTCAATAGGATCAGTAACCCCAGCCAGTATAGTAATTCCCTCCTTTGCCTGTTGATTCAGAGGCATGAGGAGCCTAAAATGGCCAGGTAGCAGTCTTAAATTCCAGTTCAATGGAATCATGGTTGTGTCTCCTGGTGGAAGCACTCCTGCTTTTGGAACTAGGACCTGTAGACCAGCAGAGCTTAGGGTTGCAGGGATAGGAAGCAAAAAATTTCCTAGTGGGTCACTAGGGGTAATAGTGGGTGGTGGCACTCCTATTTGACCCCTTGGTTCCTGCACCTGTGAATCCTGGCTATGGGAAACACAGCACCGTAGAGTGGATGCTGATTTAGAGCATGTACAGCATCTTAGAAAACATTGCCCCATCCTTGCAAATTATTGCCAACTAGTTGGTGCTGTAATTGAGTTTAAAAGACCATTTCACCATTCTATTAATCCAGCTGTTTCAGGATGATGGGGAACATGATAAGACCAGTGAATTCCATGAGCATATTCCCATTCCTACACATCATTTGCTGTAAAGTGGGTTTCTTGATCAGAAGCAATGTTGTCTAGAATACTGTGATGGTGGATAAGGCATTCTATAAGTCCACAGATGGTAGTTTTGGCAGAAGCATTGCATGTAGTGAAGGCAAACCTATATCTAGAGTATGTGTCTATTCCAGTTAGAACTAATTGCTGCCCCTTTCATGATGGAAGTGGTCCAATGTACTCAACCTGTCACCAGGTAGCAGGCTGATCAGCTTGGGGAATGGTGCCATATTGGGGACTAAGTGTGGGTTTCTGCTGCTGGCAGATCAGGCACTCAGCAGTGGGTATAGCCAGGTCAGCTTTGGTGAGTGGAAGTCCATGTAGCTGACCCCATGTATAACCTCCATCCCTACCACCATGGCCATATTGTTCACGATCCCATTGGGCAGTGACAGAAGTGGCTGGAGAAAGAGGCTGACTGCTATCCATAGAACTGGCCATCTTATCCACTTGATTATTAAAATCTTCCTCTGCTGAAGTCACCCTCTCGTGAGCATTCATGTGGGACACATATATCTTCATCTTTTTTTCCCATTAGAAAGGTCGAGCCACATACCTCTTCCCCACACCACTTTATCACCAATTTTCCAATCATGTTCCTTCCCAGTCCCTGACTACCCCGCCAAACCATTACAACAGCCCATGAATTAGTGTACAAATGCACTTCTGGCCATTTCTCCTTCCAAGCAAAATGAACACTTCCTTGTGTAACTTACTTGTGTCTTCAGGACCCACTCGAGCCCTATCTGGTGTATAACACTTCCACTTTATGATGGAGTGCTGCTGTGCACTCCATCTTTATGGCTTGGTGGGTCAGACAACACCCAGCTCAGGATAGGCAAGTCAGGTCTCTGGGGGCCCGTGGCTAAGTGTTCAGTCTCTACTAAGGCTGAGTAGCAGACCAAAAGCTGCTTCTCAAAAAGAGAGTAGTTATTTGCAGAGGATAGCCGGGCTTTGCTCCAAAATCCTAAGGGTCTCTGTTGTTAGTCTCCTGTAGGGGCCTGCCAAAGGCTGCAGACGGCATCTCTATTTGTCACTGACACTTCCAGCACCATTGGATCTGCTGGATCATATGGCCCAAAAGGCCAAGTCTCTTGCACAGCAGCCTGGACATGTCACAGAGCCTCCTCTTGTTCCAGTCCCCATTCAAAACTTGCATCTTTTTGGGTGACTTGTAAATTGACTGGAGTAGCACCCCCAAAGTCCAACTAAGTGTTGTGCCTCTTCTTTGGTCATAGGAGGGGCCAGATTTAGCAGCTTACCTCAACATGGCCCACACCACTGGACACCTAAAACTTTCACCAAGGTGGAAGGCCCCTTTATTTTTGTTGGATTTATCTCCCATCCTCTCTCACACAAATGCCTTACCAATAAGTCTAGAGTAGTTGCTACTTCTTGCTCACTAGGTTCAATCAGCATGATATCACCAATATAACAGACCAGTGTGATGACTTGTGGGAGGGAGAGATGATCAAGATCCCTGCAGACAATATTTTACATAGGGCTGGAGAGTTGATACACCCCTGAGGTAGGACAATGAAGATATATTGCTGGCCTTGCCAGCTGAAAGCAAACTGTTTCTGGTGTTCCTTACTGATAGCAATTGAGAAAAAACATTTTCCAGATCATTAGCTACACACCAGATACCAGAGGATATGATGATTTACTCGAGTAATGACACCACATCTGAAACAGCAGCTGCAATTGGAGTCACCACCTGGTTAAATTATGATAATCCACTGTCTGTCATCCTCCGAGATCCATTTGTTTTCTGCGTAGGCCAAATAGAGTTGAATGGGGTCATGGTGTGAATCATCACCCTTACATCCTTCTCTGATGGTGGCACTGATTTCTGCAGTCCTTCCAGTTATCCGGTATTGATTTTGATTTACTGTTTTGCTAAATAGGAGAAGTTGTAGTGCCTTCCCCCTGGCCTCTCCTACCATAATAGTCCTCACTCCATGGGCTGCTGTCCCTCCTTTATATACTGAAAGCAGATAAATTGTTATCTAAGTTTCAGAGGTTCACATCCTGAGAATTGTGCTCCAGGATAGACCATGCCTGTAACTGACTTTGATGAGACTTTGTACTTAATATTGACACTGAAGTGATTTTAGGCTTTTTGAAATATTGTGATGGAATGAGTGTATTTTGCATATGGAAACAACATGTAATTTTTGGGTTCAGAGGGTGAAGTGTGACAATTTGATGCTTGATGGACCCCAGAAAATCATGTCCTTAGAGCTAATCCAATCCTGAGGGTGTGAACTTATTGTAGGTGGGACCTTTTGATTAGATTACTTCTGTTAAGGGCCTTTTGACTAGATTACTTCAGTAAGGCATGACCCAAGGTGGGTCTTAATCATCTTCCTGGGATGGGATATAAGTGTCTGTATTCCTCACAAATTCCCGTGGGCTGTCAATGCTTCTTGTCCGAGGAACACCCTCTGTAACAAAGTTTTAAAGTTTTATCATGAGATGATAAATATTTCTGGGATAATATGCAGAAAGAGAGAGAGAAAGAAACCTTTGAAGCTGAGAGAGAAAATCCCAGAAGTCAGAAGCTGAAATCCCTGGAACACAGAAGCATGGAGAGAAACCCACTGAGGCTGAGAGGAAGCCATGGAAACCAGGAAGCTGAAAGTGATGGGATCCAGAGGAGCAGGGAGGTGCCGCCATGTGCCTTTCTATTTGACAGGGGAGTCCAGAATCACCAGCCTCCATGTGCCTTCCCATTTGACAGAGGAGTACAGGATTGCCAGCAGCCAGTCTTCAGGGAGAGAGTGTTGCCTTGATTTGGACATTTTTCTCAGCCTCAGAACTCTAAGCTTGTAAGTTAATAAATCCCCATTGTAAAAACCAACCCATTTCTGGTATATTGCTTTTGGCGGTTTGCTAACTAAAACAGATGGTAACAGAACAATGTTTTCAACAACCTGTTATTTTTTTTATTGCTGTGTTTTAGAACAGTGCTTCTCACATTTTAATTGCATATGAATTCACCTTCTGATTTAGTAGGACTGGGATGGGATAGAAGCGTCTGTATTCCTCACAAATTCCCGTAGGCCATCAATGCTTCTTGTCTGAGGACCACTCTCTGTAGCAAGGTTTTGAAGTTTTATCATGAGGAAGTGTTGAATTTTGTCAAATGTTTTTCTGGTATGAATTGACATGATCATATAATTTTTCTTCTTTAGCCTGTTGATATGGTAGATTACATTGATTGATTTTCAAATAATGAAACTTTTTGATTTTCAAATAATGAAACTTCAAATAATGAAGTTTCAAATAATGAAACTTCATCATGGCGTATAATTCTTTTTATATGTTGCTGAATTGTATTTACTAATACTTTTTATGAATTTTTTTATTTTTAAAGAAGCTTTAGATTACATAATGATACATTGAAAATATATGGGGGATTCCCATATACCGCCCCCCCCCCCTTCCCCCTTAACAATATCTTTCTTTAATGTGGTACATTTGTTACAATTTTTTTTTTTTTTTTTTGGCTTTTATAAAGGGTATTTATTTTGGTTAGAAGCTTACAGTTACCAGGCCCATTTGTTACAATTGATGAACACATATTGAAGCATTGCTACTAACCATGGTCAATAATTTACATTATAGTTTACACTTTGTACCATACATTTTTACAAGTTTTCACAAAATGTATAATGGCATGTATCTATCATTGCATTGTCATGCAGAACAATTCCACTGTTCCAAAAATGCCCCATGTTATTCTTCCCTTTCCTCCCCTCAGAACCTCTGGTTACCACTACCTTTATATCAATGATACTTTATATCAGTGATTCCATTGCTAGAATAATAAGTCTGCTTTAGTCCATAGTTGCATTCCATGTTTGTTCATTCCTCAATCTTGAGGATTTTAGGATGGTGGTGCTTACTCTATTTCTAATTGAGAGAGGGCTTAGATCCCGTGGGGCAGATGGATGGAACTGTCTTGCTTGCAGTTGTAAATACTCTGTTTTTTGGGATGGATGTTGTTCATCATCATCCTTTTGTTCATTGTCCTGGGTGGGTCTGATGAACTGAAGAGCAGGTGTTGCAACTTCTGCTGAGATTCAGGGCTGAAGTGGCATATGAACAGACTAAAGATTTAAGTCCCTGGGACATATATTTAATGAGTATAGTGCTAATTATAGGTTCATATAAATGGGGCAAAAGAGCCATGTGTAGGTAAATTATAAATGAGTCTAACTCTGATACATTCCAAGGTAAGGCCCATTGACAAGCGTGCTGAATTCCTGAGATTGTATGCCCTGCCTATAGTGTCTAGATGTCTCTGGAGTCCTCAAGACCCCTGCTTGAGGCACTGTTTACTGTGGCAGATACTCCTGAGACATGCATAAGTGTAACCTCTGGAATGACTTCGACTCACTTTGAAATCTTTTAGCCATAAATATTCATTTGTACTTAATATTTACCCCTTTTGGTCAAGGTCTTTTTCCAAATGCATCACTAGTTGGCACTTGGTAATAATCCCCTTGGTGCCAGGGAGACTCATTCCCAGGAATCATGTTCCATGCCTGGGGGTAGTGTGTTTATATGCTGAGTTTGGCTTAGAGTGGCATTTGAGCAACAAAGAGGCTTTCAGGAGGTAACTCTTAGGCTATATATAGTTCTAGGCTAAGTTTCACTTTCACAAGAACAAGGTTCATAAGTACAACCTTTAATGTCACTTGATGTCAATCCTAATAATTTTTTAGGGAGTTCTGCATCATGTTCATGGGGGATATTGATCTATCCTATCAAGGGATTTTTTTTTTTTTTTTTTTTTGGTCCTGTTTTTAGTTTTGGTGTCAGGGTAATACTGGCCTCATGAAGTTAGTTGGAATGTGTTTCTTTATATTCATTATTCTGGAAGGGATTCTGTATTATTTGTGTTTCCTTTTTCTATACTGTCTTCATTTCATTTTTTTGCTTGTTTGATTTTTGTATCAGGGTAATACTAGCCTCAAAGGGTAAATTGGAAAACATTCTCTCCTCTTCTATTTTCTGGAAGAGATTGTGCAGAGTTGATATTAATCAACATTTTGTAGAATTCTCCAGATAAATAATTTAGGCTTGGAGGTTTTTTGTTTGTTTGTTTGTTTGTTTTTGGTTTTTATTTTTTTGAAGTTATTAAATTCCAAGTTCAGTTTCCTTAGAAGTTTTAGGGCTATTTTGAATTGTTTGTTTCACATTGGGAGAGTTCTAGTGGTTTGTGCTTTTGAGGAATTGGTGTGTTTCACCTGTGTTCTCAAATTTATTTGTATAGAGTTTGTTCATAGTATTCCCTTATTATCTTTTTGATGTTGGCAAGGTATATAGTGTTTCATTCCTCATATTAGTAATTTGTATCTTTTCTCTTTTATTTCTTGGTCATCTGCTAGGTGTTTGTCAATTTTATTGACCTTTCCATAGAACCAGATTTTTGTTTCATTGATTTTTCTAGTTTTCATTTTTCAGTTTCATTAACTTCTGCTATTTATCATTTCCTTCCTTCTGCTTGCTTTGGCTTTAGTTTTTTTCTTCTTTTTATAGTTTCTTGAGTTGGGAGTTTAGATTTTTTATTTGAGAATTTTCTTCTTTTCTCATGTAAGCCTTTAGTCCTTCAGATTTTCCTATCACCACTGATTTTGCCATATCCAGACAAATTTTGCTATGATGCTTTTTCATTTTCATTCAGTTCAATGTATGTTTTTAAATTTCCTTGACACTTTTTCATTGACTTATGGACTAATTAGAGTTGTATTATTTAGTTTCCAAGTGTTTAGAGATTTTCCTGTTTTATTTTTGTATTAATTTTTAGTTTGATTCCATTGTAGTCAGAGAAGACACTATATGATTTTGGTTGTTATAAATCTGTTGAGATCTGTTTTATTGACCAGTCTATGGTGTGGCTTGATAGATGTTCTACGCACTTCTGCTATTGTTGGATATCATTATCCTTTTATTATTTTTTTGTTTAAAATATATTTGTTTTAGTTTTTTGTTGTTGTTTTTGTTGTTCAAACACTTGTGTCAAGGGCTAACTTTCAGTAGATCACAGCGAGGTAGCTGCTCTGCCACATATGAAACCCCAACCCAGAAGGAGGTCATCTAGGAATGGTTTAGCACCAGGTTTCTCACGAACATGAGGTATGTGATGGCCAAGGGGGCAACCTTCTTTCCAGCCATGCCCTGTTTTCTGGGACCAGGGACTCTCCTCACCAGAACCTGGTCCTGATGTGCAGTGTGGGCACTGCATATGCAGGTGGGTACACTGGCAGGGATGGTGGGAGACTGGCTATCTGAGCCACTGCCATATCAGTCCACCTGGGTGGGACTCTGACTTAGAGGCATTCGGTCATAATCCCACAGATGGTCACTCCACCTTGTTGGCTCCTTAGCCAAGCACTCATGTTTTAATAAATGCCAGTTAGATACTATTACTTGATCATATTGTTGAGTTCTTCTGTATACTTGCTTATCTTCTGTCTAGTTGTTCTAACAAGTATTGAGAGAGTATGGAAGTCGCCACCTATAACTATAGGTTAACTTGTTTCTTCTGGTTCCATCAGTTTTTGCTTCACTATTTTGCATCTCTGGTGCATAGATATTTAGGATTGCTATATCTTCCTGGTGGATTGACCCTTTTATAACTATTTAATGTCCCTGGTTATTTCCGTTCCTCTGAAGTCTTCTTTATTGGATATTAATATAGCCATTTCTGTGCTTTTGATTTATATTCGCATGTTACATATTTTTCTATTATTTTCAGCCTACTTATATGGCCATATTTAAGTGAATTTCTTAGAGATAGTGTGTGTGTGTGTGTGTGTGTGTATGTTTCATGTGTTTTTATCCACTCTGCCAACCTGTTTTAATTAATATATTTAAACCATTTCATTTAATATAATATTTGATAATGTTAGGACTTAAGTATTTTGTTTTATTTTTTTGTTCTGTTTTTCTCCTGATTTTTGCCAGTGAACCTTTGGTTGTTTTGTTGTTTCTTTTTTTCCTTTTGTATGTTTCTCGGTCTTGCTAATCTTTGAGTGCCCAGTGCTGACACAAGCCTCAGTTTCAGACCCCTCAGCAGCAACAGTGTTTGGCCTCATACCAGTATCTACTGGGATGTAAAGGACCAGCACATTTTTTATTTTTGGTTGGCTTTCTTTCTTTCTCATGTTTCCTGGTCTGATGGATATGTGAGGGACCAGCATGGACACTAGCCTCAGTTTTGGCCCTCTCACCAGCAACGTTATCTGTTCTTCCATTAACATCCAGCCAGATGTAAAGCGCCAGTGTGTACTTTTTTGTTATTTTTGGTTTTCTTTGCTATTTTTTGTTTTTGCTTTTGTTCTAGAAGATCCCTGAAGGACCAATGCCTCAATTGCAGCCTCTACAGCAGTGGTTTCCAGATTCTCATCTGTATCTACTGAGAGACTTGGAGAGGCAGTGCACCTTTTGTTTTTTGTGGGTTTTTTTTTGGTGTTTTGTTTGTTCATTCACATTTTTACTTTTCCTCACTCTCTTTCTTTCCTTTTTTTTCTTTATTTTTTTTTTTCTTGGTCTGGCAGTAAGGAATGTTAGAACTAGATTTCCAGAGTGAGCACAACATAATACTCAGAATATCTAGTTCTCAGCAAAAAATTACGAAACATACAAAGAGACAGCAAAGTTTGACCGAGTCACAGGAAAAAAGATTTCAACAAACTATCTAAGATGAAACCCAGTTGTTGAAACTACTAATCAAATGTCTTAGATCAACTCTCTTGAATATCTTAAATAGTATCAGTGAACTAAAGGAAAACACAGAAAAAAATTAAAGGAAATCAGGAAAACAATATTTTAACAACAAGAGAATTTTAATAATGAGCTAGAAATCATAGAGAAGATCCAGATGGTAATTCTAGAGCTGAAAATAAAACGAACTGATATGTAAAACTGAATAAGTGTTCAGCAGCAGATTAGAGCATGCAGAAGAAAGGATCAGTGAACTTGGAGGTAAGACTTGAAATTGGAGGAGCAGAAAGAAAAAAATAACAAAACAAAATATACAGAGCCTGAAAAGCCCCTGGGACACCATCAGGTACACCAATGTACCTGTCATAGGAGTCCCAGAGCTAAAAAGAGAGAGAAAGGGGAAGAAAGAATATTTGAAGAAATTATGACCAAAAATTTACAAATCTGATGAAAGATATCAATATACAAACCCAAAAGCTCAACAAACTACAAGCAGGATGAAACCAAAGATATCCACACTGAGATACATTATAATCAGATTGATAATGCTGAAGACAAAGAGAACCTTGAAACCAGCGAAAGAGAAGTGACATACCACATACAAGGAGTCTTTAATACAATTAACACCTAATTTCTCACTAAAAATTATGGTGGCCAGAAGGCAGTGGGAAAACATATTTCAAGTGCTGAAAGAAAAAAAATTGCCAACGAAGAATAATATATCTTGCAAAGCTGTCCTTTGAAAACGAGGAGAAAATTAAGATATTACAGGTGAACATAAACTGAGGGAGTTTATTACCACTAGACCTGCCTTACAAGAAATGCTAAAGGCAGTCCTTCATTTTGAAAGGAAAGGACACCAGACAGTAACTGAAAGCTATTGAAGAAAGAAAGACCTCCACTGTAGGTAACTATATGGGGAGTTATAAATGGCAGTATTATTGCATTTTTCATTTGTGCTGCCATCTTTTACTTTTTATATGGCTTAAAATTCAAATGCATAAAAACAATAATAAGCCTGTGTAACTGGGCACACAGTGGATAAAGAAACAATCCAACTGTATGCTGTTCAAAAGAGACTTACCTTAGATCCAAAGCTGCAAATAGGTTGAAAATGAAAAGATGGGGGAAAATATTCCATGCAAATAGGAATTGAAAGACAGTTCGGTGGATATACTAATGTCAGACAAAATAGACTTTAAAAACTGTAACAAGAGACAAGTAAGGACATTATATGATAAAAGGGTTAGTTCAGCATAAAACAATTATAAATATATATGCACCTAACAACAGGGCCCCAAAATATATGAAACAAATATTGACAGAATTGACAGGGAAAATAGACATTTCTACAATAATAGTTGTAGATTTCAGTAGACCACTTTCAATATTGGATACAATATCTACACAGAATATAAATAAGAAAATAGAGGACTTGAACAACACTATAAATTAACTAAATCTAACAGACATGTATAGAATATTTCACTCAATGACAGAATACACTTTTTCTTTTCACATGAACATAGATCATTCTCCAGGGTAGAGCTTGTGGGCACAGGAGAAATCTCAAACTCAAGAATAATTGAAATAATATAAAATAACTTATCCTACCACAATGAAATGAAGCTAGAACCAATACCAGATGGAGAATTGGAAAATTTATAAATATGTGGAAGTTAAACAGCACACTCTTCAGAAACCAGAAAATACCTACAGATGAATGAAAACAAACTCTCAACATACCAAAATTTATTTTAGAAAAACAGAAAGATTTCAAATCAATAACCTACCCTCACATCTTGAGGAACTATAGAAAGAAGAGAAAACCCAAAGTTAGCAGAAGGCTGGAAATAATTAAGATTAGAGTAGAGATAAATGAAATAGAGAATAGAGAAACAGTTGAGAAAATCAACAAAACTAAGAGTAGTTTCTTTGAAAAAAAAAATTAACAAACCTTTAGCTAGAGTGACAGAGAAAGGACACAACTAAATTCAGAAATGAAAAAAGTGACATTACTATGGAATTTAGAGAAATAAAAATAATTAGGAAAGAATACTGTAAATACTGACAAATTAGATAATCTAGACAAAATGGAAAAATTCTTAGGAACACAAAAATGACTCAAATTTATGCAAAATGAAACAAACCTATAACAAATACAGAGATTGAACCAATAATCAAAAACCTTCCACTAAAGAAAAGCTCAGGACCAGATGGCTTTACTGGTGAATTTTACCAAACATTTGAAGAAAATTAACATCAGTCCTTCACAAATTCTTCCAAAGAATTCAAGAAGAGGGAACATTTCCTAATGCATTCTCTGAAGCCAACATCATCTGAATTTTAAAGCTTGATAGATATCATTAAAAAATTACAGACCACTTTCCCTTATGAATATAGGTGCAAAAATCCTTAAGAAAATACCAGGGGAATTCTGGGAAGATGGCGGACTAGTAAGACATGGGACTCTGCTGTGGCACCATCCCTCACACTAAAGACACTTTCGAATTCTCTGGCCTCTGGGCCTGTGACTACAGACAAAGGGGCCTCCAGGGATCTACCACCCCAGGAAAGGGGGGGAGAGAGGGATACAGCCTAAGACTGACTCAGCTTCTGACCTGCAAATTTGGTTTGCTGTGTCCCACGTGCCTTTCCAAGCCAGGTGGGACCACAAGTGGTTTGCCCTGGGAGCCGGTGAAGGACTGGAGAATCCGACTGTCGCAGTCTCCCTTTCTTCGAGCTGAGACTAATTATTGAGGATGCCCCAGGAAAAGGGAGAGAGAGGGACACAGCCTAAGGCTGACTCAGCTTTTGAGTCACAAATTTGGTCTGCTGTGTCCCAGGAGCCCTCCCAGGCTGGATGGGGCTGCACTGTTGTTTGCTTTGGAACTTGCAAGGGGCTAAAGATATACAACATGCCTCATCCCCTCCTCTGCTAGCAGGGACTGATGGTTGAGGACTCAGGGGAGTGGAAATATTTCCAACCTGGGAGAAGGGAGGAGGCTGCTAGAGAAGGCTGGAGAACTGTCTTAGAGAAAGTTTGAATTACAAGGCTCATAGACTTCAGGCAGGAAGCTCTACCACATTGATCCAGTCTGTGTTGCAACAAATACACTCTGACCAGGCATAGAACTGAGAACCAAAGAATAATATGGGGATGTAAATAGTGCATTTACAGTAATAGTGAATGTGCATGGATTAAATTCCCCCATCAAAAGATACAGGCTGACAGAATGAATAAAAATACATGAGCCATCCATATGCGGCTTACAAGAAACTCATCTTAGACCCAGGGATACAAACTGACTGAAAGTGAAAGGTTGAAAAAAAATACTCCACGCAAATAGTAACCAGAAAAGAGCAGGGGTAGCTATACTAATATCAGACAAAACATACCTTAAATGCAAAAAAGTTATAAGAGATACAGAAGGTCATTATATATTAATAGAAAGAACAATCAACCAGGAAGATATAACAGTCATAAATATCTATGCACCTAACCATGGTGCCCCAAAATACATGAAACAAACTCTAGGAAAACTGAAGGGAGAAATAGACATCTCTACAATAATCGTTGGAGACTTCAGCACCCCACTCACATAATTAGATAGAACAGTAAAGAAACAGAGATATTGACAATATGATAATTGAGTTAAACCAAACAGACACATACAGAACACTGCATCCAAACTCAGCAGGTTATACATTCTTCTCAAGTGCCCATGGATCTTTCTCCAGGATAGACCACATGTTAGGGCACAATGCAGCTCTCAAG
This sequence comes from Tolypeutes matacus, assembly GCA_026826555.1. Classification (NCBI taxonomy): domain Eukaryota; kingdom Metazoa; phylum Chordata; class Mammalia; order Cingulata; family Chlamyphoridae; genus Tolypeutes; species Tolypeutes matacus. Next base: position 5,450,038 of record JAKSZT010005416.1, on the reverse strand, counting down.
AAATATAAAAAGATTGAAATTATATAAAGCACCTTCTCAGATCATAATGGAATGAAACTGAAAATCAATAATAGACAGGCAAAACATAAATTTGCTAATGTGTGGAGGCTAAACAACATACTCCTAAATAACCAGAGGATCAAAGAAGAAATTGCAAGTTAAATCCGTAAATATATTGAGATAAATGAAAATGAGAATACAACATATCAAAACTTATGGGATACAGTGAAGGCAGTGCTGAAAGGGAAATTTACAACCCTAAATTCCTACATTAAAAAAGAAGAAAGAGCAAAAATCAAAGATTTAACTGAACAAATAGAGAAACTAGAAAAAGAACAGCAAACCAATCCCAAAGGAAGCAGAAGGAAAGAAATAATAAAGATAAGAGAGAATTAAATGAAATTGAGAACAACAACAACAACAACAACAAAAAAAAAAAAAATAGAGAAAATCAGCAAAACCAAAAGCTGGTTCTTTGAGAAGATCAATAAAATTGACAAAACCTTAGCTTGACTAACAAAGAAGACAAGAGAGAAGATGCAATAAACACAATCAGAAATGAAAGGGGGGAAGTTACAAATGACCCCACAGAAAATAAAAAGAATCATAAGAGGATATTATACTGTATGCCAACAAACTAGACAACCTAGATGAAACAGACTAATTCCTAGAAACGCACAACCAGCCTACATTGATGCTACAAGAATTACAAGAATGTAACAAACCAATCACATTTAAGGAGATTGAATCCATCATCAAAAATCTCCCAGCAAATAAAAGTCCAGGACCAGATGGCTTCACAGGTCAGTTCTACCAAGCATTTCCAAAATAATTAACACCAATCCTGTTTAAACTCTTCCAAAAAATTGAAGAGGAGGGAAAATTACCCAACACATTTTATGAAGCCAACATCACCCTCATACCAAAGCCAGATAAAGATACTACAAGAAAAGAGAATTACAGACCAATCTCTCTAATGAACATAGATGCAAAAATTCCCAACAAAATACTTGCAAATCGAATCCAACTGCATATCAAAAGACTTATACATCACGATCTAGTGGGATTTATTCCTGGTCTGCAAGGCTGGTTCAACATAAGAAAATCAATCAATGTTAATACACCACATTAACAAATTGAGGGAAAAAAAAACAGATGATAATCTCAACCGATGCAGAAAAGGCATTCAACAAAATCCAACATCCTTTTTTTATAAAAACACTTTAAAAGATAGGAATAGAAGGAAAATTCCTCAATATGATAAAAGGCATATATGAAAAAGCCATAGCCAACATCGTACTCAATGGGGAAAGGTTGAAAGCTTTCCCTTTAAGATTGGGAACAAAACAAGGATGCCCACCATCACCACTGTTATTCAGTATTGTACCAGAAGTTCTATTAGGGCAATTAGATAAGAAAAAAAAAAAAATTTAAATGCATCCAAATAGGAAAAGAGGAAGTAAAACTCTCACTGTTTGCAGATGACATGATCCTGTAATTAGAAAATCCTGAAGTATTCACGACAAAGCTACTTGAGCTAATAAATGAGTTCAGCAAAGTGGCAGGATACAAGATCAACACTCAAAAATCAGTGATGTTTTTGTACACTAGTACTGAGCAACCTGAGGAGGAAATCGGGAAAAATTCCATTTTCAATAGCAACAAAAAGACTCGAATAGGAGTTAATTTAACCAAAGAAGTACAGGACCTATATGCAGAAAACCACAAAACAATGCTAAAAGAAATTTTAAAAGGCCTAAACAAATGGAAAGACAATCTGTGTTCACGGGTTGGAAGAATAAATATCGTGAGGGTGTCAAGCTTACCCAAACTGATTTATAGATTCAATGCAATACTAATCAAAATCCCAACAGCTTACTTTACAGAGTTAAGAAAAGGTAATTGCCAAATTCCTTTAGAGGGGTAAGCACCCCCAAATAGCCAAAAGCATTCTGAAAAAGAAGAATGACGGGAGGAATTTCACTGCCTGACCTTGAAACATATTACAAAGCTACAGTGGTCAAAACAGCATGGTACTGGCATAAAGCTAGATACATCGATCAGTGGAATAGAATTGAGAATCCAGAAATAAACCCTCACCTATGTAGTCAACTGGTTTTTGACAAATCTACCAAGTTAATGTTAACGGGACAAAACATTCTCTTCAACAAATGGTGCTGGGACAACTGGATATCGGTAACCAAAAGAATGAATGAGGATCCCTATCTCCTTTCCTATACAAGAATCAACTAAAAATGGATCACAGACCTAAAGATAATAACCAGGACCATAAAACTACTAGAAGAAAATTTAGGGAAACCTCTTCAAGACCTTGTAGTAGAAGTTGGTTTCTTATACCGTATACCCAAAGCATGTGCAACAACAACAAAAATAGATAAATGGGACTTGCTCAAAATTAAACTCTTTTGCACCTCACAGGACTTTGTCAAAAGGGTGAAAAGGCAGCCAACTCAATGGGAAAAAATATTTGGAAACCACGTATCTGATAAGGGTTTAATATTCAGGATCTATAAAGAGATGTTACAATTCAACAATAAAAAGACAAACAACCCAATTGAAACATGGGCAAAAAACTTGAATAGACATTTGTCCAAAGAAGAAATACAAATGACAAAAAAAAAAAAAAAAAAAAAAACACATGAAGAAATGCTCCACATCACTCATGATTAGGGAAATGCAATCAAAACTACAATGACATATTATTTCACACCTATCAGAATGGTCACTATTTAAAAGACAGAACACAAGTGTTGGAAAAGCTGTGGAGAGATAGGAACACTTCTTCTCTGTTGGTGGGAATGCAGAATGGTACAGCCACTTGTGGAGGACTGTTTGGCAGTTCCTGAAGAATTTGAATATAGACTTTCCATGTGACCCTACAATTCCATTACTGGGTATATACCCAGAAGAACTGAAAGCAGTGACATGAACAGACATCTGCACACCGCTGTTCATAGCAACATTATTCACTATTGTCAAAAGTTGGAAATAACCCAGGTGTCCATCAGCAGATGAATGGATAAACAAACTGCGGTCTATTCACACGATGGAATATTATGCAGATGTAAGAAGAAATGAAGTTGTAAAGCATATGACAACATGGATGAATCTGGAGGACATTATGTTGAGCAAAGCAAGCCAGACACAAAAGGACAAATACTGTATGAATGCGTTGCTATGAACCAAATATATTGTGTAACATATTGTATAATTCAGAAAAAAATTGTATGTATCCAGTACATTTAATTGAGAAATGTATGTTTTTATTCAATTGTGAAAAAAAGAAAATACCAGCAAACCAAATCCAATGGCACATTAAAAAGATTATACATCATGACCAAGTGAGATTTATCCAAGGGATGCAAGGGTGGTTCAACATATGAAAAGAATCAATGTAATACATAAGTAAACTGACCCACATGATGATCTCAATAGATGCAGAAAAAGCATTTGACAAAATCCAGCACCCATGATTTATTAAAAATACCAACAAACAAGGAATAGAAGGGTACCTCCTCAGTATGGTAAAGGCATTTATGAAAAACCCACAGCTAACATCATTTTTAATGGTGAAAGACTGAAAGCATTATCAGCAACAGAGAAGGATGCCTGCTTTCACCATAGCTATTAAATTTTGGGTTAGAAGTTCTAGCCAGAGTAACTAGACAAGAAAAAGAAGTAACAGGTATCCTGGATGGAAAGGAAAAAATAAAACTATATCTGTTTGCTGATGACATGACTTTAAAAGAAAATCCAAAATAATCTATAAGAAAACTACTAGAGCTAATAAACAAATTCAGCCAAGTAGCAAGGTACAACATCAATACAGAAAATTCAGTTGTGTTTCTGTACACTAGCAATGAGCAATAGAAGAGGAAATCAAGAAAATTAACTTTAAAAAAATTAAATAAGAAAAATTAATTTTTTTTTCAGAGACGGAAAAGCTGATCCTCAAATTCCCATGGAACCGCAGAGGCCCCAAATAACCAAAATAATTTTGAAAAACAAGAACAGAGTTGGACAACTCACACTTCCTGATTTCAAAATTTACTACAAAGTTACAGTAATCAAAACATTGTTCCTGCATGGGGACAGACAAATAGGTAAGTGGAATAGCAGAATTGAAAGTTGAGAAGTAAACCCCACACATCTGTGGCCAACCAATTTTCAACAATGATGCTAGATACATGCAATGGGGAAAGAAGAGTCTTTTCAACAAATGGTGTTTGGAAAACTGGATATCCACATGCAAAAGAATGAAATTGGAACCCTACCTCACATCATATACAAAAATTAACTCAAAATGGATCAATGACCTAAATATAAGGGCTAAAACTGTAAAATTCTTAGAATATAACACAGGGACAAGACCTCGGCTTTCTGTTCAAAAAGCTCAAGGAACAAAAGAAACAATAGATAAATGGAACTTCATCAAAATTAAAAACTTTTGTGCATCTAAGGGCTTTATTATTGACCCAGCAATCCTGCTACTAGGTATATACCAGAATTGTAAGCAGGAATTCGAGCAGATATTTCCACACCAGTGTTCGTAGTGGCATTATTCACAATTGCCAAAAGATGGAAGCAACCCAAATGTCCATCAACTGCTGAATGGATAAACAAAATATGCTATACACATACAATGGAATATTATTCATCTGGAAAAAAAGGAATGAAATCCTAATGTATGCAACAACATGGAGTAACCTTGAGGACGTTGTGCTGAGTGAAATAAACCAGACACAAAAGGACAAATATTGTATGATCTCACTGATATGAACTAATTATAATAAGCAAATTCATAGAGTTAGAATCTAGAATATAGGTTACCAGGGGATACATCAGAGATGGACAATGTGGAGTTGATGCATAATTTGTACAGAATTTCTATTTAGGTTCATTGTAAAGATTTGGAAATGGATGGTGGTGATGGTAGCACATTATTGTGAGTGTAATAAACAGCACTAAATTGTATAGGTGAATGTGGTTAAAAGGAGAAACTTTTTATTGTTAATTTAAAAAAAATAAACTATTTTTAGAGAAGTTTTAGATTACAGAAAAGTTACATTGAAAGTATAGGAGATTCCCATATAACTCATCCTCTCCCCTCCCACATTTCCCCTATTATTAACATCTCACATTAGTCTGGTACATTTGTTACAATTGATGAACCAATATTGCAGCATTACTACTAGCCAAGGTTTATAGTTTACATTATGGCTTATACTTTGCACTGTACAGTTTTATAGGTTTTGACAAAATGTATAATGGCCTATATCTGCCATTGCAGTATCATGCAGAACAGTTCCAGTGTCTTAAAAATGCCCCATGCTCCACCTGTTCCTCCGTCCCTATCCCAAATGGGGAAACTTTAGGTCCTATATTGTAATAGAATAAAAATTAAAGAATAATACAAAGGACTGTATAACTCAGTGAACCTTATTGTAGATGATGGACTATAGTTAATAGTTCAAGAATATTCTTTCATGAATCATAACAAATGTACAACACCTAATACAAGGTGTTAATAATAGGGTGGTATATGGAAAAAAATACACCTAATGCAAACTATGGACAATAGTACTATGGTACTATTTTAATAATTTCTCATCAATTGTAACAAAGGTAACCACTGTTAAAAAACATTAGCGCAAAAAAACAAAGAACAAAGAAACAAAAATTAGCACGATTACAAAAAAATTGGTATCATCAATTGTAACAAATGTTCCACACTAAGGTTGGTGTTGGGGAGGTGTATGGGAATCCTTATTTTATGCATGATTGGTCTGTACACTCACAACTTCTCTAATTAAAAATAAAAAGGGGCAGATGTGGCTCAAATGGCTGGGCATCCGTTTCCCATATAGAGGGACCTGGGTTCAATCCCTGGGACCTCCCGGTAAATTAAAGAAAAATATAGAAGATGCGCGGGCACACCATCAGGCCCCATAAGTGGGTGAGCCATCTGGCCCCATAAGCAGGTGAGCCCCCAGGCCGTGCTGAACCATGCAGCAGGATGATGACGTAACAGGAGAGAGACACAGGGGAAAGCCAGGACGAGACGCGCCAAAAAACCAGGAACTGGGGTGGCACAGGTGGCAGAGCGCCTCTCTCCTATGTCGGAGGTTACCAGGATTGAATCCCGGTGGGGACAGGAGGAGAGGGATGGGAGGAGGGGCAGGAAACAAACACAGAGCGTTGACCAACGAATGGACACAAAAACGGGAGGGAGGGGGCAGCTAAAATGGATTTTAAAAAGGTAAATAAATCTTTAAAAATAAAAAATAAATTCTGCGATAAAAAAGTGGTCAAAGGGTTTGGTCTTTTTTCCAAAAAGGATGTGCAAAATCCCATAAGCATATGAAAAGATACTCAATATATTGGCCATTAGGGAAATGGAAATCAAAAACACAATGAGATAACATTCCTACTCACAAGGATGGCTGTTACTAAAAACAAAAAATAACAAGTGTTGGAGAGGATGCATAGAAATTAGAACTTTGGTGCATTGTTTTTGGGAATGTAAAAAAAAGGAAGCCAGTGTGGAAAGCAATCTGGAAATTCCTCAAAAAGTTAAATATAAAATTATCATATGACCTGGCAATTCCACTTCTAGGTATGGAAGAAAAGAATGTAAAAACAGGGTCTCAAACCGATACTTACACATCAGTGTTCATAGCAGCATTATTCACAATAGCCAAAAGGTGCAGCCAAGTGTCCATCAACAAATGAATAAACAAAATACACGCACACAATAGAGTAGTATTTGGCTGCAAGAAAGAATGGCATTCTGAGACATGCTACAACATGAATGAACCTTGAAAACTTTATGCTGAGGGAAATAAGCAGAGTATTAAGGACAAATTTTGTATATCACTTATAAAAGATATCTAGAAATAGCAAATGCACAAAGCAAAAAGTAGATTAGAGTTTACAGGGGGAAAGGGAGTAAACAAACCACAGATAAAACCCAGAACATTATCACCACCACAGAGAAATTATTTAATATTTTTAGTAAGATTTTTTTCCTTCAAAATAAAATTTTAAAAATAGATGTTGGGAAGTGGATGTGGCTCAAGTGGTTGGGCTCCCGTTTACCATATGGGAGGCCCCGGGTTCGATTCCCAGGGCCTCCTGGTGAAGGCAAAGCCGGCCCTCACGGCGCAGTGAGCTGACTGCCCATGCGACACAGTGAGTTGGTGCAGTAAGATGATGCAACAAAGGGAGACAAGCAGACACAGAAAAACGCACAGCAAATGGACACAGCGAGCACAAGCAGCAAGGGGGGGATAAATAAATAAAATAAATCTTTAAAAAAAAGTAGATGTTTAGTGGAAATTTGTTAAGTCATGTCAAAATTATGAAAAAATAAGTTCCTAAATATCATGTTCCCATTCCCCAATCCTGATCCTTCACATTGAATAGAAATTTGTATTTACAGGGATCAGTGTCATTCAAAGATGTAACCATAGACTTCAGCAGGGAAGAGTGGCAACAATTGGACCTTGCTCAGAAATGCCTGTACAGGGATGTAACACTGGAAAACTATTTCAACTTGATCTCAGTGGGTAAGCACAGCTCTGCTGGGTATAATGCATTGTTCTTAATTGAGCATATTTTCTTTCTCAGTGGAACTTCTGGGAGTTTCTGAGGTATGTGTTCATTCCAAAGACTGCAGGACATCTGAAATGTGTAATGGTTTTTCCTTATTTTGTCTCATATTCTTAATGATCTCTTTTGGGTATTAAGGATGTAACAGTTACCAGCGAACTGTTCTGAAAAAAAAAAACAATTAGAATGCTTCATTTTATGGCCTCTGAAACCAAATCCTCTGTTGTTTTTTGTTGCTAGGGTATCAAGTTCCCAAACCGGAAGTCATTTTCAACTTAGAGCAAGGAGAAGAGCCATGTATGTTGGATGGTGATATCTCATCTATGAGCTGTCTAGGTGAGTAGGGAGCCAAGATCATGAGAGATGGTGCAGTTGAACTCCTGCACTTCTGGGAGAAGCTGACCACTTTGAAGGAACTGCTTGAATACAGTTGATATTGGTCACTCAGCTATCTAAACACCACCCCTACTTCAGGCCCCTTCCCATATCAGTTGTCCTTTTTGCTTGAGTTTTTAGGAGGGGGCATGCTACATAATTTCTGGTACTGTGAATTGTATCTTACCCTACATCATCTAGGATCCTTTTTTCTTGCTTTTACTCCCTTTTCCTAGCATTTTTATTCTTTTTACTGCCACCAAGGCCTTAGATCCTTTTCTTCTACATTCAGAGACTTAAAGATCTGCCTTCTTTCAAAATGACTGTGGGTCACACTCCTGCTCCTGCTGGTTCCTTATTTAAACTGGTGGTAATTTTGATTTATAGAAATAGGACTGTGCTGTATATCCTACTCAGTTTCTTATTTTTCCTACTAAAATTGGTCCATGTTGCACTAACGTGGTCCATGTTGTAGTGTGTTTGTCTAGTGTATTGCTTTTAACTGCTGCATAGCATTCGATAGTGTGGATATGTACATTTTACTTGTACAGTCTCTCAGCTACTACAGACAGTCATATTTTTATGAATTAATCTAATGGTAAGTGAGGATTTCTCAGGGAAAAATAGTGAGGTTGCTTTACCCTTGGGTAGAGTGATATTTAACTTGTTAACTTATAACCACATTATATTCTGGTTTGGTTATGTCATGCTACAATTCCTTTATTGCACAAGGCTATCAGTTTCCACATATCCCTGTCAATACCTTGTATTATCCAGATTTCTCCAATAATTTGGCTAATGTAATGGGCTTTAATTTCATCATGAATCTTGTAAGAGAGTCTGACTTCATTTTTGATGTTTGACTGCTAATGTCTTCCAAACCTCACCCTTCCCACTTCCCCTTCTCTCCCTTATATATGGGAAGCTGAAAAGAAAGCCTGGATGCTCCTCTCTTGGTTCCAGTAGGAGGTTCAAACCACACATGGAAACCCTCAGCTTGCCTTCACCCCCTAACCACCATCAAATCCTTAAGCTAGTCTCTTTCCCTGCTCTCTCAAGCCATTTTCAGATCTGCCTGTGAGCTACCCTGCTCTTCCCAGAAAGACCCATCATGTGAGTGAGTAATAAACCTTCTCATACCTTAATTTTTTGTTGTTTGTTGCTGGTCAGGAACTGGGTCTGTGAAAACGGTGCTGTGGATGAGAAAGAAAGAATAAGACAAAGAGAAGAAAAACTGGGATCAGGGGACTCTCTGTCTTATATGGAGAGAAGAACCCAGCCACCTCTTAAAGTGGCTTTTATTTGGCTTTAACAAAGAAAACACGTGTGAGCATGTGCAAGGGCAATAGATACTTGACAGTTACATTTTACTGAAATCGACAAGTCTTAAAGGTTAATGGCTCAGTTCCTCTTTTCCTTCCTGAAATTCACAGACATTGTAAATCTTACAAGCTCAGGATGTTTCCCCACCCAGCTCCTAGCATGAGACTGGAGAGCTTGTTTATTACATTCCAAGGTGACCTTCTTTTCTGTCAGTAGTCATGACCTTTAATTGAAACTCCATCATTTCCCTCTTTTTTATTAGTTAAAGCTCATAGGAACTATTATATAAGCTGATACAAGGTGCCCTCCTGTCACACTTTTCTTCCATAAGCTCTTGTGACTATGCCTGTCTTAGGTTGTCCTCCTCTGAGAATCTTACCCGTCATTGACTACCAGTCAAGCTTTTGAGCTCTTACATGGAAGGCAATTTCATTAATATTTATGCTTCTTCAGGTTCCTTAAATGAATATTTTTTGTGCAGATAATTAGTATTAAGATTAAGGGGTTATTAGTAGAATCTTTCTACTAAATAATGCAAAATTAGTTTTTCATGGCCAAGTTTCTTAACATAAATGCATTTATCTGGTCTAATTCTTCATTTTTTCTATGAATATATGTTAGCACTCTACCCTTGACAATACAAATAATTGAAATGCATATAACAATAATTCCAAATCCAATCCAAAATGATATTTGAACTGTTTTTTGTTTCCACCAATGAAATGGCTGCACCAGTGGTTTCTTTCAATTCGTTTTGATACATGCTCAGTGCCTTCTTTTGCAATTCTAAAATATCTGTAGAAACATTGTGCTTATATCCAATCAAATGATTTTTCACTTCCTCCCAATCATGTTCACTATTACTATAAGCCAAAGGAGTCATACAAAAAGAACTTTCATTCCAATCACATTTAAGAGCTCTTAACAAGATTAAATTATAAATTTGATTACCCAAATTTATAATAGTTGTTTCAAGATCATTCATACGATTATTCAGTTCCATATCAATGTGAGACTGGCTATGCCACATCTCACTTGCATTTTTATGCCAGTCCTTAACATATTGTTGACTCTGGACTCCTTGATGCAGGGCTGTGCCAAAACACAGCTGCAGCGGTTATGATGCCAATCAGTCCCAAAATTCCTGCTATTAAAGTCCAATCAGTCTTTTAGTTCTTTTTAAATAATGGTCGAGAAAATGCCACAGCAACTGGGATTCTGGAGACTGCTACCTATGTCTGGTCATCTGATCTGGTAACCATAGTCCTTTTCTTCTTCTTGCTATAAAAAGTTTGATTTTCCTGCAAATATGAATTCTTAAGACATGTAAATAAAGAGCAATTAATGTTCCTTTCACCAAAAGTTACTTTTCCAATGATAAAACTATAGGATCTCGTACACATACTGTAAGAAATTGAGTTAATTTTTCTTTTTTAAAATAGCAAGATCAGTTTTGTTGCCATGCCTTTCAAAAATTGGACCATTTCCCAAAAATAATTTCCACAAATAACTTTGAGTTTTGTTAAGTTTAGTGTCCCATGGTTGTGGAATATATCTTCCTTGATTTTTCCAAATTATTGAGCTGTTAATAAATGCTGTATTACCAGAATTCCAGAAATAAGGATTACTGTCATTAGTGATTATGGTTGAATTATTAATGAACCAAGATATGGTTGTGTTTTTAATAGGTTTCGGGATCTCTATAAGGGCTCGATCCTTTACAATTCCATAGGAATCATTAAACAACACCACCTCTGTAAGCCCATGACAAATATACCATTTGTCATTAAGTAGTCTGTTGTGAGAGTGACATGTAAGATTTACCATATTTTCTGATTTATATGGTAAAGAAGGGAAAATGAGAACATAAATTTGAGTTTGATTTTTCTCTGTTAAAACTATACTGCAATTTTTAGGTTGCATGCATATAGAACCATATCCAATACAAATAGGGCAATCTATAAAAGGTAAAGTTAAATTTTCTGTAAGTTTTCCTTCTTCTTCTGTCTTTAAGGGTAGTCATATATTTATAGGTCCTGGAAAATGGTGAGATTGATTAAGATAAGTTGGGTAAGACTCATCGTTCCAAGTTAACAGCTCTAGAAGAGGTGGGTTGGTTATGTATGCCCAGTAAGTGTAATTATGATGTGGTACCTTACCTACCTATAATTAATCCAATAATTACCTATACTAATACTTTACCTATAATTAATACTTTACTATAATTAATCCAATGTAAAACCACCATGTCCATAGTTTAAGTCTTGGCAGCATCTTCAACTCTAGACTTGATTCTTCTGGAGGGGATCCACTGCTCTTCTCCTGTTTCTGTAATGATAAGGCAAAACCTCGGCTCCAGAATTTTACCTCTCCTTTTTCCCATTTATTGGTTGTTTCATTTTTCCAATATATTGGTGGTCCACATTTTTCATTTTCATTCTTTTTATTAACCTCCCAATGTCTTTCTGCTGCTGTGGTATTAGAAATTTGTTGTCTATTAAGAAAACTTAAGGTAAGCAGTGCTTTAGATAGTTTGTCTTTAGCAGATTCTCCTTCATCTCCCCCTTTTTGTTTTTGCAACATTAATTTTAATAAGTGATTGCTTTTTTCTACTATCGCTTGTCCTTGGGGTTATATGGAATTCCTGTAACATGTTTAATATTCCAGTCACCGCAAAATTTTTTGAAAGATTGACTAAGATAAGCAGGCCCATTATCAGTTTTTACCTGTGCTGGCAGGCCCATTACTGCAAAACAATGTAATAAATGAGAACATACATGTGAGGCCTTTTCACCAGCTTGAGCAGTTGCCCAAATAAAATTACAATATGTTTCCACTGTCATATGCACATACTGAAGGCGGCCAAAAGAGGGCAAATGTGTAACATCCATTTGCCAAATTTCATTAGGATGTTCTCCAGGGGGATTAGTTCCTGGAGAGAAAGTGGGGGCATTTATGGGCCCACAAGTAGGACATTGTCTAACAATCCTCTTACTTTCTTTTACTGTTAAGTGGGGATATTTATGACGTAAGCCAGAAGCATTAGTATGTGTAAGTTTATGATAATCAGAAGGTTTTTTTTGTATCTTTGATGGGTAGGAATATCCATTCTATTATGCTGTCCTCTTGCCAAAGTATCCCGTAGGGGAATGGCAAGATGGAAATATTAAAAGATTTACATTTATCCTTGCTAGTTAGCTATTTTGAAGTCTTTTTTCCAGCCATTTTAACTCCTCTTTTGCTTCTGGGCTTAAAATGCGAGGACTATTTAAGTCAGGGTCTCCTGTTAGGGTATTGAAAAGATTAGTTAAAGCATAAGTTGAAATTCTTAAAGTAGGCCATACCCAATTAATATCACCAAATAATTTCTGAAAATCATTTCAAGTACGTAAATTATCTGTTCAAAACTGGACCTTTTGTGGAGTTATAATATTTCTATTAATAGTATGACCTAAATATTGAAAAGGAACCTGTTTTTGAATTTTTTCTTCTGCTATTTGCAACCCATATTGAGGAAGAACTTCTTTAGCCAACGTGTGAGGATTTTGCTAATTCCGGAGGAAGGGGCCAGCCTCCCCAGGAAGGAACACAACACTCCTTGGGCAGTATATTTTAAGGTTTATGCGTCAGTCCCTGGGAGAGTGGCCAACTTCTCCAGGGAGGAATACAACACCTTTTGAAATATACTTTATCTTTCAGAATTTGTTACAAAACATCCTTGATGTGCTTACTATTTTAGTTTCCATTTATTTTTATTATTATTATATATAGCAGAGGTGGAGTAAATCAGATAAACTTAAGTTAAAGCATCTGCCTTTAGATTTTTAGGCAGAGAGGTAGTTTTATAACACATATTATTATATTTTGAAATAATTAAAATTATGATTAATAACAGTATACTTTTGTTTATTACACTGAAACATTATTAAATTTTTAACAATTTTATACACTTTTATTCATATGAACTTTTTATTCATATAACTTTGTCATAAAATTAGAAAATTTCCCTCAATTGCATAACAATCTCAAACAGTTCACTCAACCTACATCACATGAACTTAACCACTTTCAGTATTCCACCCCCTTCCAGGCAACAGACCAAACCATTTGTAACAGTTTGAAACAAAAAGCTTTTTTGAGAAAGCAGGTTTAAACATCATGTTCCCCCAAAAGTGACAAAACCTGTCTCTCCAAGGAAACGTCAAGGCCAAAGCACAAGTAGCTACCCCGACAAAACACCCTCCCTCTTGCACACTGATCACCCAGGAGAAAAACTCTGTGCAAACTTCCACCAAAACAGACCAATGACTTGAGAAACCCCCAAAAAGAACAAAACTCCAACCCTGTTTTAATAACTTAGTCATTTTATCTTATGATAAAATTACTTTCTTTTCTTTAATAATAAAAGCACATTCTATATACCTTCTCTACTTAAGTTACCACAATGATTTTAGAAGTTGTTTCTAAGCAAACTTTTTTTTTTTTTTTTTTTTTTCAGGAGGTCCCGGGGATCGAACCCAGGTCCCTCCATATGGGAGACGGACGCCCAACCAGTTGATCCACATCCGCCCCCTCTAAGCAAACTTTTGACAACATACAATTACCATCAACATTAAACAAACTTGTTAGAATAATGATTTAGTTTGTTTATATCTATTTTTATTATTTTTAATTAATACCCATATTTATTTATTAATATAAGCACTTATTTAATGTTGGCCATTTGAATAGAGCTCTTTTAATAATTTTTATTCATTAATTTAATATTACCATCTGGAGGTATCAAAATATACAGACACTGAACAACCAGACAAACACAAAACAAGTTACAACACATCAATAGAAACATACATCTTTGATTTCACTGCTTTTGAGAATTTTTCTGGAAACTGTATTGCTAAGTTATCTTACTTTTCCAGTGGTTTAATTTTATTAGTTTCTATCATCCCACAGCCTTATCATTATGCAAGCATAGGAGGTTTATAAAGTTGCTGCTGGAACTGAAGGGTTAACATCCACAGCTGGAGTTGAAGATCAACAGAAATAATACTACACAAAGACCATACATGAAGGGGAATTATTTCTCCCTTTTGATAAACCCTTTTTAAAGCTTTTACCACTAACTTCCATTGTTCCAGGTTTAAAATATCCTGTCCTTGCGGCTGAAACCATAACAACATTTCTGTACAAGAGAAAAAAGTTCCTCAAAAGCCAACGATTTAATAGTTACACCGGTGCTTTTTAATAAAGTTTTTAATACTCTAGAGTACTTTTCAAAGTTCGACTGTTGATTACCCATTACCCTGATGAATCCAAGGATGAAGCTTACCTTTTCTGTTTTCTTTTTCTTTAAAACTGCTCTCAGGAGCTCCTTGGTCCGCGCACTGACTGAAAGAAAAGTTTCGTTTTCGGTGCCCTACGTTGGGCGCCATATGTTGGTGTTCAAGACCTGGGTCTGTGAAAGCGGTGCCGCAGATGAGAAAGAAAGAATAAGACAAAGAGAAGAAAAATTGGGGTCAGGTCACTCTCCGTCCGATATGGAGAGAAGAGCCCAGCCACCTCATAAAGTGTGGCTTTTATTTGGCTTTAGAACAAAGAAAATACGTGTGAGCATGTGCAAGGGCAATACATACTTGACAGTTACATTTTACTGAAATCAACAAGTCTTAAAGGTCAATGACTCAGCTCTTTTATGTTTCTGCAATTCACAGACATTGTAAATCTTACAAGCTCAGGATGTTTCCCCACCCAGCTCCTAGCATGAGATTGGAGGGCTTGTTTCCTACATTCCAAGGTGACCTTCTTTTCTGTCAGTAGTCAGAAAAGTAATTGAAACTCCATCACTAACTAAAAGCTCTAGAATTGGTTCACATTCCCGTCAAGAGGCATTCTCATTAGTCTTCTCAGAGACTTTTTTATTGTAGAAGATTTAGCAACCTCTTCTCATGACTACTGGAGTCTCTGAACCGTTCACACTGGCCATAAATTGCCCATGGGCTCCTTTTTCATTTTTTTCTTGATACGTATAAATTATTTTTTTAGTCATACAATATGTTACATGATGTATATGGTTCATAGTAATGCAATCATACAGTATTGGTCTTTTTGTGTCTGGCTTGCTTCACTCAAAATAATGTTGTCCAGGTTCATCCATGTTGTCATATGCTTTATGACTTCATTTCTTCTTACAACTGCAAACCACAATTTCTTTATTCATTTATCTGTTGATGGACACCTGGGTTGTTTCCAACTTTTGGCAATCGTGAATAATGCTGCTATGAACATAGGTATGCAGATGTCTGTTTGTGTCACTGCTCTCAATTCTTCTGGGTATATTCCCAATAGTGGTATTACAGGGTCACATGGCAAGTCTATATTCAACTTCTTTAGGAACTGCCAAACAGTCCTCCTCAGTGGCTGTACCATTCTGCATTCCCACCAAAGTGAAGAAGTATTCCTATCTTTCCACATCCTCTCCAATACTTGTAGTTCTCTGTCTTTAACAGTGGCCATTCTGATAGGTGTGAAATGATATCTCATTGTAGTTTTGATTTGCATTTCCCTAATCATGAGTGATGTTGAGAATTTCTTCATGTGTTTTGTTTTGTTTTGTTTTTTTGCCATTTGTATTTCCTCTTTGTACAAATGAGAATTCAAGTTTTTTGCCCATTTTTTAATTGGGTCGTTTGTCTTTTTATTGTTAGGTTGTAACATCTCTTTATATATACTGGATGTTAAACCCTTATCTGATATGTGATTTCCAAATATTTTCTCCCATTAAGTGGGCTGCCTTTTCACCCTTTTGACAGAGTCCTGTGAGGTGCAAAAGTGTTTAATTTTGAGGAGATCTCATTTATCTATTTTTTCTTTTGTTGCATGTGATTTAGGTGTATGGTCCAAGAACCCACCACCTACTACAAAGTCTTGAAGATGTTTCCCTACATTTTCTTCTAGTAGTTTTATGTCCTGGATTTTATATTTAGGTCTTTGATCCATTTTGAGGTGATTCTTATATAGGGAGTGAGATATGGGGCCCTCTTTCATTCTTTTGGTTATACATATCCAGTTTTCCCAGCACCATTTGTTGAACAGACTGTTTTATCCCGTTAAAATTAACTTGGTAGGTTTGTCAAAAACTACTTGACTAGGGAAGCAGCTGTGGCTCAATCAGTAGGGCTCCCGTTTACCATATGGGAGGCCCCGGGTTCGGTTCCCGGGGCCTCCTGGTGAAGGCAAGCCCACCCACACGGCGTGGTTAGCTGACCCAGCTACCACAAGCAGCAAGGGGGGGATAAATGAATAAATAAATAAAATCTTTTAAAAAAAAAAAAAAAAAAAAAAAACTACTTGACTATATAGGTGAGGGTTTATTTCTTGATTCTTCTATCTTTATGCCGGTACCATGCCATTTTGACCATTGTAGCTTTGTAATGTTTCGAGGTCATACAGTGAAATTCCTCCCACATCGCTCTTCTTTTTAGAATTCTTTTGGCTATTTGTGTAACGCTTTCCCTCCCAAATGAATTTGGTAATTGCCTTTTCTAATTCTGTAAAGTAAGCTTTTGGGATTTTGATTGGTATTGCATTGAATCTATAAATCAGTTTGGGTAAGCTTGACATATTCACAATATTTATTTTTCCAATCCATGAACATGGAATGTCTTTCCATTTGTTTAGGTCTTTTTAAATTTCTTTTAGCATTGTTTTTTAGTTTTCTGCATATAGGTCCTATACTTCTTTGGTTAAATTAATTCTTAGATATTTGAGTCTTTTTGTTGCTATTGTAAGTGGAATTTTCTCCCTGATTTCCTCCTCAGATTGTTCAGTACTAGTGTACAAAAGTATTTTTGAGTTTTGTGTGTTGATCTTGTATCTTGCCACTTTGCTGAACTCGGTTATTAGCTCAAGTAGCTTTGTCATGAATACTTCAGAATTTTCTAATTACAGGATCATGTCATCTACAAACAGTGAGAGTTTTACTTCCTCTTTTCCTATTTGGATGCCTTTAATTTTTTTTTCCTTGTCTAATTGCCCTAGCTAGGACTTCTAGAACAATATTGAATAACAATGGTGACAATGGGCATCCTTGTCTTGTTCCCGATCTTAGAGGGAAAGCTTTCAACTTTTCCACATTGAGTACAATGTTAGCTGTGGGTTTTTCACATATGCCTTTTATCATATTGAGGAATTTTCCTTCTATTCCTAACTTTTGAAGTGTTTTTATCAAAAAGGGATGCTGAATTTTGTCGAGTGCCTTTTCTGTGTCGAGATGATCACGTTTTTTTTCCTTCTCAGCACTGCATTCGCTGTATCCCATAAGTTTTGATAAATTGTGTTCTCGTATTCATTTGTCTCAGTATATTTACTGACTTAACTTGCAATTTCTTCTTTGATCCACTGATTATTTAGGCGTGTGTTGTTTAGCCTCCACACTTTTGCGAATTTACCTCTTTTCCTGTCTATTATTGATTTCCAGTTTCATTCTATTATGATCTGAAAAGATGTTTTGTATAATTTCAGTCATTTTATATTTCTTGAGAGCTGCCTTGTGCCCTACATGTGGTCTATCCTGGAGAAAGATCCATGAGCACTTGAGAAGAATGTATAACCTGCTGAGTTTGGATGTAGCATTCTGTATTTGTCTGTTAGTTCTTACTTGTTTATCATATTGTTCAAGTTTCTGTTTCTTTGCTGATCTTCTGTATAGTTGTTCTATGTAATGATGTGAGTGGGGTGTTGAATTCTCCAGTGATTATTGTAGAAATGTCTATTTCTCCCTTGAGTTTTGCCAGAGTTTGTCTCATGTATTTTGGGGCACCCTGGTTAGGTGCATAGAAATTTATGAGTGTTATATCTTTCTGGCGAATTGTCCCTTTTCTTAATATATAATGGCCTTCTGTATATAACTTTTTTGCATTTAAATTCTGTTTTGTCCGATATTAGTATAGCTACCCTTGCTCTTTTTTGGTTGCTATTTGTGTGCACTGTCTTTTTGCAACCTTTCACTTTTAGCCAGCTTATATCCCTGGGTCTAAGGTGAGTTTCTTGTAAGCCGCATATGGATGGCTTATGTTTTTTTAATCCATCTGTCAGCCTGTGTCTTTTGACTGGGGAATTTAATCCATTCACATTCAGTGATATTACTGTAAATGCACTATTTACTTCTATTATATGGTTTTCATATGTCATATCATAATTTTGTCTGTCTTTTTACTCTTTTTTTTTTTTACCGGAAGGTCCCAGGGATTGAACCCGGGTCCCTCCATATGGGAGACGGACGCCCAACCAGTTGAGCTACATCCAACCCCTGTCTTTTTACTCTTTTGGTTATCCTTTGCTATTCTCTCTTATATACTCTCCTCCAAGCCCCTCTCTCCTGTCTTATTCTTTCACGTTCTAAGGCTTGCTTTTAATATTTCCTGCAAGTTGGATTCTTTTTTGTAAACTCTCTTAGTTTCTGTTTGTTTTTGAATATTTTATACTCAACCTTCATATTTGAAGGACAGTTTTGCTGGATAAGGAATTCTCAGCTGGCAGTTTTTCTCTTACAGTATCCTAATTGTACCATACCACTGTCTTCTCGCCTCCATGGTTTCTGAAGAGAAATCCGCACTTAGTCTTACTGGACGTCCTTTGTATGTGATCATTTGCTTCTCTCTTGCTGCTCTGAGAATATTCTCTTTATCTTTGACAGTTGACATTCTGAGTAGTGTGTGTCTTGGAGTAGGTCTGTTTAGATTTATTCTGATTGTGGTACAGTGCGCTTCTTGGACATGTAAATTCATTTCTTTTGTGAGAGGTGGGACATTTTTAGCTATTATTTCCTCAAATATTCTTTCTGCCACTTTTCCCTTCTCTTCTTCTGGAACTCCCATGACTTGTATGTTGTTGTATTTCATGTTGTCATTCAACTCCCTGAACACTTGCTCAATTTTTTCCATTCTTTTCTCTCTGTGTTCTTTTCTCTGTTCAATTTCAGCTGTTCTGTTGTCTGTATCACTTATTCTTTCTTCTGTCATTTCATGTCTGCTGTTGTACACCTCTAATTATTTTTTTTAATTTATTTTTAAAAGATACTTAGAGTACATAAAGTGTTACATAAAAAAATATAAGGGATTCACATATGCCCCACTCCCCATACCTCCCACTTTTCCCCACATTAACAACTTCTTTCATTAGTGTAGTACATTTGTTGCAATTGATGAACACATTTTCTAAAGTGTTTTTGATCTCACCTATTGTGTCTTTCATCCCAATGAGCTCTGTTACTTTTCTGTTCAGGATTTCAAATTCTTCTTTGTGCTCGCTCAGTGTCTTCTTGATGTCATTTATCTCTTTAACCATAATGTCTTTCAACTCATTAATTTGATTTTGGAATTTTTTGTGCATCTTGCTGATTAGTTCTCTCAAACCCTGCGTCTTTTCTGGGGCTTTGATATATTCCTTTTCTTGGGCATGTCTTCTGTTTTCTTAGTATGACTCATAATTTTTTGCTGATGTCTAGGTATCTGATTAGGATATAATCAGATGTTCAATTTCTTTCTCTTTTGTAGGGATTTAGTGGCAGAAGGCTGTGTGTTACTGTTGCTCTTTGATTCTTGGCTTGACCTGGATTGTTAGGATTGTCCCTGCTAGTTGCTCAAAACTGGGCATTGGACCCAGTAAATGGTTGTAGACTCGCTTCCTAGAGCCTTGGGGAGGAAGGCTATAATGGCCTGGAAAAAGTTTCTACTTATTTTTAAGTTTCTTGCATACACTTCCTTGGTCTGCCAGCAGATGGCACTCTTTGGCAGCTTTCAGTTCTATGCCTGGTCAGAGTGTATTTGTTGCAACACAGACCCGATCAATGTGATAGAGCTTCCTGCCTGGAGGCTAAGAGCCTTGTAATTCAAACTTGCTCTGAGACAGTTCTCCAGCCTTTTCTGGCAGCTCCCTCCCTTTTCCCGGCTAGAAAGTATTTCCACTTCCCTCTGAGTCCTCAACAATCAGTCCGGGTTAGTAGAAAAGGAGATTAGAGGGCTCGTATATCTTTAGCCCCTTGACAGCTCCCAAGGCAAACAATGGCGTGGCCCCTTCCAGCCTGGAACAGCTCCTGGGACATAGCAGACCCAATCTGTGAGTCAAAAGCTGAGTCAGCCTTAGGCTGTGTCCCTCTCTCCCCTTTCCTGGGGCATCATCAACAATCAGTCCTGGCTAGAAGAGAGGGAGATTGTGAGGGTCAAATTTCTCCAGTCCTTCACTGGCTCCCAGGGCAAACCACCATGTCCCTCTCTCCTTTGGGTGGTGTCCAGCCTCCTCGTGTCCTAAACACTAGAAGATCTTTTTCTCAACTGTTTCACTTATTTTTCTGGAGGAAAAGAGAATCCCGTGTCTTTCTAGTCTGCTATTTTCATGGAAGTCCTTGCCCATGGGCTTCTGATACAATAAACTGCCCTCCTTGACCTCATGCCATATGCCAGTAAAATGACAATTGCTGGATACCTGCTGCGCTCTTCTATAACAGACAGAGGCTTTCCCAGGCCCTGAGCCTTATACCCTCCATACCCAGCTACCCATTAGGTCTTGTGTTATGAAAGCAGCATCCCACAAGCTTCACACAGCTACCAGTATCTCCTTGCTACAGCATAAAGCCAAACCTGGATCTTCTGATGTATCCTATCTACAGGATGGGATGGCCCTCCCCTGTCCTCAATCCCTTGCCATATGCCACGGTCTTGGATCCAGGAGGTCCTCCCTCTCCTATACCCTTGGAAACCAGGGAGTCCCTTAGGATTAACTGACTGAACAACAAAAGGAGTCTATACACTTTATGGACAAAATCACCAATATCATGCATGATGGAACTTACTGGAGAGCTGATACTTTTCATCTCTTAACTAGTACATCCCTGATAAAAGACAAGGCCAAGGGGCAGTACAATTGGCCACATTTCAGGCAGTCATCTTAACACTGATGACCCTGACCAGCAATCAGCTCCATCTTCACATTTTTAGACACATGAACCATTGCCATTGGGCTGGCCATTTGTTCTGGCCAATGGCTGCAATAATTCCTTGTCCAAGTTTGCACTCTTTGGGGTGAAATCCTCTGGAAATCTCTTGCCTTGTAGATACCTAAAATATAAATTAAGGTCACACGTGTGTCTGCACATACTAAAGACCCAAGAGAGGCCTCTCCAAGACATTCCTTATCCTTTTGGTATTCCATCATCAGTAGTGGCCAAGACACTCATTTCACTTCTCAGACACTCCACTGGGCTTTGAACAAGATATTCAATGGCATTTTCACCCTCCTTATAGGTTTCAGGCTGCAGGCCTCATGGAATGCCATAATGGCTTCCTTAAATAAGTTCAAATTCAATTAAATGAAATATGGCACATCTCAATCATCAGTCACACATCAGGGGTGAATTGTAGTGGGGAGTGACTCCATTTTTTGATGTGTGACTGCCAACAGCATTGAAATCTCATCCCTCCTTCCCCTTCTGCCCCACTTCTGGCAAGCTGATAAGAAAGCCTGGATGCACTCTCCCTTGGTGAATTTCAAGCTATGTACAGGAAACCTCAGCTTGACCCTATCCTCTCACCGCCATAAAAACCTAAAGCCAATCTCCTTTCCCTGCTCTCTCAAGCCATTTTCAGCGTTGCTTGTGGGCCACCCTATTCTCCCCAGAAAGGCTCATTTTGTGAGTAACCAATCTTTCATGTCCTCCTCATGTGTGTGTGTGCACATCATCATCATTTTCGAATCTGAACCAAATTTTAGGTGGAAGCCCATCCTGTTTTTGCATGATGACTACAAAAATATCTATTTTCCTGGTGAATGCTCCTTCTGTGAACTGCTTGTTTATATATTTTTTTCCAATTCAAAATTGAGTGTTTCTCTGTCATTTCCTTCTTGATTTGCATTTATTTTATTATTTTTTTCTTACTTTATAATTCTTTCTTCTCTTTTTTCCCCCCATAACCAAGGTGCCTCTATGGACCCTGTCTTCTGTTCTTTGATCTCTTATAGGTCTCAGAGTTAATCCATTTGAAGACAACCTTTTTTTTCCTATTCTTATGACACCTGTTTTGACATTCCAACCCTGAATTTCACCAGTACTCTTAATTTCATGTTGACTGTTTCTATGAGATGACCTATTTCATCGTCAGTATAACAATAATTGGAATTATCACCCCCTTCCCATTAGAAATAAACTTCGCCTTCAACATTTGATCACATTCTATTGTGGTTTTTTACTTTTCCCTCCGATCCATCTTCTCATGCAATTCATTCTGCTATACCCTTTAGATGCCCTCATCTTCTTAGTTCCCAGTGATACTGCCTAAAACTAGGTCTATAGTTTCTCAGGCTCGAATTATTCTAACCCTATTTGGATGTGATCCTTTTCTTTAAAAAAAAAAAAAAAAAAAAAAAAAAAGCTAGTTCATATGAGATGCTACTGATAGATTTCACTATTTAAAACATTGTGTTTATCTTGTTACAGGTATATGGAGCAAAACTAAAGTGACTACCTATTATCTAACATATAACAAATTTTCTCACTGGGTTTGTAAGCTAAATAAAAAACATGGCCTTATTTACTATTCAGATTTGTCTCTGTTTAGTACATAACCATTTCTATTCCATTTTAACATTTCTTTTTAAATGTTTTTCCTGCATATGAACCTTTGATTATTTTGTGATCTCTCTGCCTATTTTGATAATACACATACCTATACTTTGTGCTCAGGTTTCACCTGCACCATGAATTGAAACCAACTAATAGAGCATTCTCCAACCTGAAGAAACTCAGAGAAAACTACATATATGAATATAACAATGTTACAACTGAGGTTTTACTCTTACTTTTGTTAATGTCTATGTAGAAAATATTTAGCAAAATTAATTCATTGAATTCATAGGACAGTTAAGAGGATGTTGATTTGCTCTGTTTCAGAAGGCTTTTAAAATTTTTATTTTGAGAGCAATTGAAAGGGTCATAGAATGTAATTGGAAAGGGAAGATAACTGCATGAAATGTTTACAATTTCAGCCTTTGTGCATTATTCATTTCTGTTATGCTGCAAGTCTATGCCCATTTAAGAATCAATATAAGTGGCTCAGATTATCTGTTGTTTTTTTATTTGTTTGTTTCAAGTTCAAAGAAAAGAGAGGCTTCCTCGAGTTGTGGTTAGATTAGTTTTCAGAGCATAGACCCTTATATGATCCATGCAAAACAATGAATTTTGAATTGGAACAGAGGGGGGGAAAGGGAAAGAATATATGTTTGGATTCATTAATAAACTGGATTTTAGGAACTAGTGGAAAAATAGTTTGCATACACACATATTTTAGGCCTGAATCATGAATTAAGTAATTGAATCAGTGTTGACCGGGGAATTATATATAAATAGACTTTTTAACACAGGAGCAGATATTTTACATTGGACACTGGTGGGTAGGGATGTAAATATAATCAGGCATAATGATTGATCTGTAAGCTAAGGTGAAAAGTTGCAAAAGACCCAAATCCATATTTAGGAATCCGGTATTAGGTGACCTCAAGATTATTGAAAGGCTTTAATATGTGTGAGTAAAAATGTAATATAACAGTAATATACAGTACTATAACAGTGTCCAACATGACAAGGCCCTAGAGACAGAATTGAATGGATATGAAAAGATAATAGTTTAATCTATTTTTCATATAAATATTTACTGAGGCTCTACTGTCTCATATACTGTTCCAGAATTAGGAATATTAGTGATTCTCATTCTGAGAAAGAATGATACATTCAAGTAAAGCCAAGCTCCTATAACAGAGACCCTCAAGACAATGATTTAGAGAATATAAACTTTGACCCCTCACGTGACAGTTCTGAGGTAAATGGGCCACATCCGCCAGGCAACTCTGCTTCTAATGGCCATTCAGGGACATTTTTTAATGTCATTGCACCATCATTCTCTACGGCAGGAGTTGGCAAACTTTTTCTGTAAAGGGCCAGATAGTAAATATTTTAGGCTTTGCATGTCATACATCCACTGTCATAACCCGTTTCTGCTGCCATAGCCTTTAAATCCCAGCCATAGACAATACTTTGACAAATGGATGTTGTTGTGTTCCAGTAAAATTTTATGGGCACTGAAATTTAAATTTCATGTCATTTTCACATGTCCTGAAATAGTCTTCTTTTAATTTTTTTTCCCAACCATTTAAAAATGTAACAGCTATTGTTAGCTTTTGGGTGGAGGCCCAGAATTGACCTGGTTTGCGGACTCCTGCCCTAGGACACTGCCAGCTGCATTTTGCTGCATGCTACCAAGTCTGGAATATAACTGGTGGGAAGAGAAGAAGATTGGAGGAGACACACTCACTTCCTTAAGACATTGGCCCAGTAGCAACAAAGGGAATTTTTGCTTGCTCCCATTTGATTGCTGAGAAGTTTTTTTGGGCCCACTGAATGGCAAGTGAGGCTGAAAACCAGAGTTCTGTAAAGAAGCTATATACTGTGAAGGAAGGGGACTGAGTTTGGACAACATCCAGTTTCTGCCTCAGATGGCTGGCCATTTCTCCTGATACATGCTTTCTGTTAGATACATGCATCTCTGCAACCCAAAACCTGGGGGAGAAAATTGAATCATAGATATCCATCTACTGTTTGTCCAAGTGGGGATGACTGAGGTTACAATAGTTTTACTATAGACAAATAAATTAGTATTTGGGCCACTGTATTAGGCAGCCAAGCAGGTGCTGATGCAAATTATCAGAAATCTTTTGCCATTTATAAAAGGGCATTTATTTGGGGTAGAAGCCTACAGTTACCAGGCCATAAAGCATAGGTTACTTCCTTCACCAAAGTTTGTTGCCATGTATTGGAGTAAGATGGCTGCTGACATAGACTTGCTTCTCTGCACAAGGACAGCTGTAGACTATCAGGCGAACGGCTCATCTCTTCCCAGGGCCTTTTCTCTTTCCTCATGACCAAGCTTCTCTGTGTGCTTACTTCCCCTGGCTCCAGCATTAAAACCCAGCATCAGAACTCCAACTCAAAACTCCTACTTACTCTGCTCTGCCATGTAGTTTTATCTGAGTCGCTGCCCACCAAGGGGCGGGGATTCAACATCCTACTGACATGGCCCAATCAAAGCCCTAATCATAACTTAATCATGCCCAGAGGAACAGACCAGTGTACAAGCATAATCCCACATCTATTTTTGGAATTCATAAATAATATCAAACTGCCACAGCTACCATGGGTAATAGGGCAAAGAGAAAGCAGGAGGATCCATGAAGATTTAAGATGAGAGATAGTAAGGATCTAGACTCAAAAAGACTTCTTTTGGGAAGCGGCTGTGGCTCAATCAGTAGGGCTCCTGTTTACCATATGGGAGACCCCGGGTTCGGTTCCCGGGGCCTCCTGGTGAAGGCAAGCCCGCCCGCACGGCGTGGTTAGCTGACCTAGTGAGCACAAGCAGCAAGGGGGGAATAAATAAATAAAAATCTTAAAAAAAAAAAAAAAAAAAAAGACTTCTTTTAAGCCAGAGTTTGTCAATTTATTCTCTGACACTTTACTATATAGTTCTACTACATAAGTAGACCTGATTTGCTCGGATTTGAATCTCTTCTTCCTAAATTCTTAAACATTCAATTTGGGCAAATTATTACCTTCTGAGGCTCAGTTTCCTCATCTGTAAAATAGTGAAAATAATATTACCAACAGCAAAAGGTTTCGATGATACTTAAAGTAATTAGTATAGAACTGAGAACAATGCCTAGCACATGTAAATGCTATGTTTATTATAGTAAAACTAATATAAGTATTCATTTTATTATTGTATCTTACTGTTTTACCCATATAAGTATGTTATTTCATTTGTGTATTTTTATATATCTATCGTTATTACTGTATTTATATATAGCCTCTTCCGTTTCTCTGTGTTCACCCTGAATCAACTCTGTGTATCATTCCTTCTGTCCTTCTTTTGCTAACTGTTCTTTATACCAATTTTATCCTTTCTTTCTTTTTTAGATGGGGATATTGGATTTGAGACTTCACAACAGGGAATTTCTGAAGAAGTTTCTTTCCAGTCTGAGAGAGTTCATCTCTTCACAAGCAATGACTCACTGTATTCCATTTTAGAAGAATTGTGGCCAGAGGATGAGCAGACAGAGGGATATGAAGGAAACCAGAAGAAACCTTTAAGACATATTGCCTTCATCAACAAGAAAGCATTAGTTAATGAGAGGGGCTATGAATACAAGGACACTGGAAAAATAGTTCATGTAAACACACACCTTGTCCCTTCAAGTAAAAGACTCCATAGCTGTGATGCATTTGAAAAGGGTCTGAAGCCCACTGTAAACATACAAAATCATAATAGAAACAATGCACCAGAAAATCTTGATCAGATTATCAGACATGGTAATATTTTCACTCATAGGAACTCTCACACTGAAATGAATACTTGTGAATATAATCCGTGTAGGGAACTTCTGAGTCATAAGGAAGCTCTCATTCAACATCAGAAAATTCATACTGGGAAAAAACTCTATTTACTTTCTGACTATGTAAATGTTTTCACGCAGAAGTCACACCTCTTTGCACAACAAAGTATTTATACTGAAGAAAAACACCGTGAATGCAGCAAATGTGAAACAGTCATCATTCAGAAACCCCAAATTGGTACACATAAGAATGTTTTTATAGGAGAGAAGCCCTATATATGCACTGAATATGGGAATGACTTTTCCCTCAAGTCAGACTGTCAGAAAACTCATACAGAGGAGGACCACTATAAATGTAGTGAATATGAAAAAGGCTTTATCCAGAAGTCAGATTTATTCAGATGTCAGAAAATTCATACTGGAGATAAACCCTATGAATACAGTGAATGTGGAAAAAGCCTCTCTCAGAATTCTAACCTAAAAAATATACATAAAAAAAGTCATACTGGGCAGAAGCACTTTGAATGTACCGAGTGTGGAAAAGCCTTCACAAGGAAATCAACACTAAGCATGCATCAGAAAATTCATACAGGTGAAAAGCCCTATGTATGTACTGAATGTGGGAAGGCCTTTATCCGGAAGTCACATTTTATTACACATGAGAGAATTCATACTGGAGAGAAACCTTATGAATGCAATGATTGTGGGAAATCTTTTATTAAGAAGTCACAACTCCATGTGCATCAGCGAATTCATACAGGAGAGAATCCCTTTATATGTTCAGAATGTGGGAAAGTCTTTACCCACAAGACAAATCTTATTATACACCAGAAAATCCATACTGGAGAAAGACCCTATGTATGTACTGAATGTGGAAAGGCCTTTACTGACAGGTCAAATCTCATTAAACACCAAAAAATTCATACTGGAGAGAAACCCTATAAATGTAGTGACTGTGGAAAATCATTCACCTGGAAGTCACGGCTCCGTATACATCAGAAATGTCATACTGGAGAGAGACTGTATGAATGCAGTGAATGTGGGAAAGCATTCATTCAGAAATCAACACTAAGTATGCATCAGAGAATTCATAGAGGAGAGAAACCCTATGTTTGTACTGAATGTGGGAAAGCCTTCTTCCACAAGTCACATTTTATTACACATGAGCGGATTCATACTGGAGAGAAACCTTATGAATGTAGCAATTGTGGGAAATCCTTCACTAAGAAATCACAACTTCATGTGCATCAGCAGATTCACACAGGAGAGAAACCCTACATATGCCCTGAATGTGGGAAGGCTTTCACCGACAGATCAAATCTCTTCACACACCAGAAAATTCACACTGGCGAGAAACCCTATAAATGCAGTGACTGTGGAAAAGCCTTCACTCGGAAGTCAGGCCTCCATATACATCAGCAGTCTCATACTGGAGAAAGACATTATGAGTGCACTGAATGTGGAAAGGCCTTTGCAAGGAAATCAACACTAATTATGCATCAGAGAATTCATACTGGAGAGAAACCCTATATTTGTACTGAATGTGGGAAGTCCTTTATTCAGAAGTCACACTTGAACAGACATCGTAGAATTCATACTGGAGAGAAACCCTATGAATGCAGTGACTGTGGGAAAGCCTTCATTAAAAAGTCACAGCTCCATGAACATCATCGAATTCACACAGGAGAGAAACCATATATGTGTGCAGAATGTGGAAAGGCCTTCACTATCAGACCAAATCTTATAAAACACCAGAAAATTCATGCTAAACAGAAACCTTATAAATGCACTGACTTTGGGAAAGCTTTAAACTGGAAGCCTCAATTCAGTATACATCAGAAGTCAGATGCTGACGAAGTAGATTGCACAATGCCACACTCGTGGTGTGAGGATACAAAGCTGTGAGAGGCTGCTGCTTAACTGAGAAGCAGAAGGTAATCAAGACCAACTTTCCTCTCTCTAGTCAACAGTCTGAGAATCTGGATCGCATAGGGGAGACATTTTGGAGGAAGTGTTTAAACAACATGTAATGGCCATGTTTGCAGATACTGGGATTGTCCAGCCCATGAAAATAATCTAAGTCAGTATACAGAGGTCAATATGAAAGGAGATGACTTGCAGTTTTTCTTGTTTCACTTTTTTGGAAAAGTGACTTTATAAATTCAGAGCTGTTGAGTTTTTCATACTGTGGGTAGCAAAACTAATTAATAGTGACCAAAGATATTTCATAATGAATAGAGTGATGAGGAAATTTGTTATTGTCTCAGCACCCTAAGGAGTCTGAAATCAAGACAAAAGTATAGGCAATTGAGGTCTAGGGTAAAAGGCAGCCAGACATTTTTGTGAAAATTGACACTAAATCCACAAAGAAAGAACTCTTCTATAAATAACTGTGGGTTTTTTTTTCCCTTTTCTTTGGGAAGTAACCATTATTTATTGTATATATTATCTATTGGTGTATGGAAATTTGAATAATGAACATTTTGAACTTACAACTTGACTTTGGTAAATTAGAATCACATTTTTACCTGAATATTCATAGGGATCTTTAGGTAACCAATATCTTGCCTTACATACAATAGGTATAAAAATGCTCCCAGTTTGCATTTGCCAGGTGATCAATTAAGTAAGCCCCAGCCCCATAAACTACCTGTCACTTTAAAACTGGCCCTGAGATCATGGAAATGAGCCACAGAGATCTAGGTCCAGATAATAGCACTTTGGATCCCAGCCTGGTCCACACAAATCTGCACTTCCTTATCAATTTCTGTTCAAAAAAGGCTAATTAAGATAATGTGTTTCAAAATCTATACTTCTTTTTCTTCCAATTTAATTAACACATTTTATACGTGTAATTTATATGCTAGATTATTCTGGGACATCCTGTCTTGTATTTTAGTTTGTTTTCTTAGACATATAATTGAACATGTAGAAGTGTTTTCTTTCTTTCCCCTCCCAATTTCTACAAATTAATCCTATTTGTGTATTTCAAATCCTCTACATTCTTATTTTGTCTTTTATTCTATAAGATATTGAAAGAGGTATGTTGTAATCTTCCAGCATGTTTGAGAACTTCTCTTTCCTCTAACTCTACCAATTTTTGTATTTTGAGTGTTTGTTTTCACATACCTTCAAATTTAGAATTTTATACTCTTCCCAGGTAATTGAAATCTTATCATTTGAAATATCTCTTTTTGTCTCTAGTGATGTTTTTTGTTGTAAAATTTACTGTGTTAGATATTAATACAGGCACATCACCTTTCTTGTTAAAAGTGTTTTCATATGCTTTTTCCCATTTATTTTCAACCTTCCTTAATTTTTGTATTTCAGTTGTACCTTTTGTAACCAGTATATGGCTGGGCTTTGGTTTTTATCTAGCCTGGAAATCTTTGTCTTTTAATTGCAAATTACATTTATGCTTAATGCAATTACTGATATATTTGGTTTTAAATCTACTGATTTACTATTTGTTTTTATTTGTAGAGTTTGTTCTTTGTTCGTTTTTCTCCTTTATCCTTTTAAAAATTTTCAAACTTTCTAAAATAACTGACTTAAAAATGAAAATATTCTAATTTGAATTGCAACATTTCTTCTTTTGTTTATGTTTTATTTTGCCATTTAACCTTCTGTTAGGTTGCTAGTTGTATATTCTATTGTTCTTTTAGTGGTTATCCTAGAGATTACAATATGCATACCTCACTTACTATCAGCTAATATAAATTAATATTCATAACATTTCTTGAACAAAGAGTTAGAACATTAATTCCATTTATTCTCCTCTTGACTTAAGTGGTATTGATGTCATGCATTTGAATTCTGTATGTAGTTTATACAGCAAA
Source organism: Tolypeutes matacus (assembly GCA_026826555.1). Lineage (NCBI taxonomy): Eukaryota > Metazoa > Chordata > Mammalia > Cingulata > Chlamyphoridae > Tolypeutes > Tolypeutes matacus. Next base: position 5,419,439 of record JAKSZT010005416.1, on the reverse strand, counting down.
TAATTATTGTTCCAGAGTCAGTGTTCATTTAAATTAACCCATATATTTATGCTTTTTGTTGCTTTGTATTCTTTCCTGTTTAACTTTCCCTCTAGAATCATTTCTCTTTTGACTAAAGAACACCTTAGTATTTCTTTTAGTTTGCTGGTGACAAATTCTCTATCACTGTTTGTTGGAAAATGTCTCTATTTTGCCTCTGTTTTTTAAAAGATATTTTCACTGAGCATAGAATTCTAAATTAGCAGCTACTTTCCATCAGTGTTTTGAAGATATTCCGTTACAGTCTGTCTTCCATTGTTTTGCTGAAAAGTGAGCTGTCAATCTAATTTTTGAATGTGTGAGGATAATGTGCTGTTTTTTCCCTCTGATACCTTTAAAATTTATCTCTTTGTCTTTGGTTTTCAGCAGTTCTACAATGATATACTTAGGTGTGAATTTCTATGTATTTATCCAGTTTGGGATTTGCAGTGCTTTTAAAATCTGTGGCTTGGTGTTTGTGCATTTGGGGAAATTTCTAGCTGTTTATTCAAATAATGCATCTGCTTCATTGTCTTTGTCTGCTCTTTTAGAGATAACTTAATTATCTAGATACCCTAATGACCTTTTTCTATTGTTTGTTGTTTCTTTTTGGTTTTGATCATGTCTTAGCTTCATAAACTGGTGGTTTTTAATTATCTCCCAGACACTATATAATAAAAACTGTAGAGGTAACTAGATGGTCTGAATGTTATCTTCTTCTAGAGATGTTTTGCCTTTGTTTCTAGTAGGCAGTTAGGGTAGGAACACTAGCAATACCTGATTGCTTTCATCTAATCATGTATTGAGATTATTTGAAACTGGGCTTCAGGCTCTTTCAAGTCTTGTCTATTTCTTTTTTCACTCTTATTACTGAAAGATACCATTTGGACTTTGAGTAGTTTTTCAGGCCCCTGGTGGGACCTGAACTCTAGTTTTTGTCCACATAGTTCCATGAATTTGTCAAAAACTTTCTACTCTAGTTTTTGTCCAAATAGTTCCATGAATTTGTCAAAAACTTTCTTCAGAGTTTTTAAAGCCCAATATTTGCTTTAAAAATTGGCAAACACCTCTAGTTATTAACAAACAATCCCAAATTCCAGAGGTTATATCTTGTCCCTAATCTTATTCCTGCAATTTTTCACTGACTTAGTAGCTCTCCAAAGTCTTCAAAAAATTAAATGTAATATTTTCCTTCACCTTTTCTAGTTCTTAGCAGCAGTACTGGTCTGTACCACCTACTCTACCATTAGGAGAAGTTTTCAATTCATTGAGATAGGTGTTCCTCTTTAGGGAGTCTGGAGCCCAGAAATACAATTGAAAGATTACTAAACCTTTCCAAAATCACTGAGTTAAAAATTAAAATGTTCTAATTTGATTTGCAGCATTATTTTATATTCCAGTTTTTGCTGCTAAAAGTGTTAAGGTGTTCACCCTTTTCATAAAAACTTTGTATACAAGAGAATATTACCTCTGACGTGGTCAAATTTTATTAGGGTAACTGCAAAACTTTTAGCAAAAGCAAGAGCTGCTCAGAGGTCTTCTTAAATACTCTGTGTTTCTCTCCTTTGGATACTTAATGGAAAATGAGATTAATGGAAACAGGTCTGAGAGACCAGGGGTTTGAAAATAATAATTTCAAAAATGAGTGTAGCAGGTTTACTGGAATAGTGATGCTCAACCTTTTTATTATCAGACACATTTTAATAATTAGAATTACACATTCCCAAACCAAAAAAGTAGAGGAGCTACTTTACCTTTTGCCATACAGTACTAATCTCTAGAAGAGAAAACTTTCTTTTGTGGGCCACCTTGTATCTCAAGGGGTACTTGAGAAATGATTAAGGAGTGAATGGTGGAAAACTGTGAGTGGGATGGGAGAGCTAAATCTTAATTAAGGAGAAATCTAGAATCCGTGTAGATTGGAGGCATGTTTGATATAGACCTTACTAGGGAAAGTAATGTGAGTAGCCATATCTTTTTACACTGGCATGACACCACCACAGTTCATTTGTATTTACACAAAACTATTTTAAAATGGTTTTACAATTAAAATTTTTATAAAGAAATTCATTTTAAATTAATTCTCCAAAAACGGATAGTATACAGTGAATTCAGAAAATATAAGAAAACCTTCACTCAAACCAACATTTAATTATACATCAGATAATCCATAGTGGTGAGTAGTACTGAATGTAGGTAGTCTTTTGCTCACAAAGCACACTTAATTACATATCTGAGAATACAGGCTGGAGATAAGCCTTATGAATTCAGTGACTAGGAAATCTGTCATTGAGAATTCAACTCCCTGATTGTTAGCAAATTCACACATAACAACCACCAGGTCAAATCTCATTATATAACAGAAAACTCATATTGGAGAGAAACCCTTATAAAAGCAGTGGCTAGAAATCCTTTCATCTGGAATTCATTACAAAAATGTTTACTAGAGAGAGACAAAGAAAATGCACTTAATATGAGAATGGCTTCATCCAGAAATCAGTTTTCAGTATTCTTCAGTATTTATCCATGAATAAAACTATGTGTTTCTTTAATATCTACTTCCTTAAAGTGAGAAAGTCTTTTCATACAAGTCAGAACCAGTTGTAAATTATTCCAGAGAAGCCCTATTATTGTTTTAAATTTAAAATATATTGTACATTTTATATTGTATATTGAAAAGTCTTAATGAGTCACACCTTACTGTGCATCAAATAATTGAGAAAAATAAAAGTTTTAAGAGTACATCATTTTATTAAATGCCATAAAATTCTTACTGGGAAGATACCCTGTCAATTGGATAAACTGGAAAAAAAAGTTTTTCTATAGAAATAAATTCCATAAGATGTATAATTCATTTTGTTTATTGTATTAGCTTCATGCTCAATACATATATAACTTTGTATAAATGTGATTTTCATAATGTATTTTATCTCTTTCTGATGTTTGAACTTCCTCCACATTTGTAGCAACTCTAGCCACATTAACAATCCACAAATATTCAATGCAAATCAACTCCATATTTCTTTATACTAACAATCACATACAAAACATTAAAATGTTGTCTGTACACACATACATGAGGGTGTGTCTTTTCATTATCTTATAAAAATGGGATTACATTATATACACTTTTCTGCATCTTTTGCACTCAGCAATAACTTTTAAATAGCTGAATAAGGTCCATAGTGTGAACCTACCATAATTTATTCAACCATTTCACTATTGATTATGTACAATTTTGTTACTAGGATAAATGATCCTATAACCATTCTCAAGATGTAGCATAGCATAGTGGATTGTTGAACAGGCTTAAATGTGTTGTTATCTACTAGAGCTTTTTCTTTTTCTCTCTCTGTAGAATCACTCCCAAGAATAAGACTGACTCAACAGTATGTGTGTTTTATTTTAATAGATGTTGCCAAATATCTTTGTAATAAAACTATCATTTCATAGTTCCAACATTAGTGTAAAGTATACCCCTTTCCCTATTTTAAAAGTAGCTGTCACTCTAATTTTGATCATTTTTGGGCATTATCACTTTAGATCACTAATGTTTGAGTATTCATTTATGTCTCTTTAAATGTTTCTTAGCCATTTGAATTTGCTCTTCTGTAAATTGCCTTTATAAACTATTTATGCATTCATTTTTCTTTTTGGGTTGTCTTGCCAATTTTTACATGGCAATTTATATCTGAATATATGAAAATAGTAACTCCTTTAAAAAAAAAAAAAAAGCACATTTATATATTGACTTTGTATATATTTTCCCATTCATATAGTTTTATTTTTACATATTTAAATATGTTTCCTTTATTAACTTTCTGAATTTCTAGTCTTAAATTCCACATATTTTCTTCTAAGATCTTTTAAGTTTATGTACACATTGTATGTTTTCTAGGAAAATTCTTTGATTTGTTTCTTGGGAATGATAGCCACTTTCACAGTGGGAGGCACTATTGGTTTGCTGAGCCAATAGGCAATTATTATACTCTTCTTTCTCACTGCTTACTAACTTCATTGGCACCTTTTAGAGCTAGTATGTCTAATTGACCTAGCTCTGGTAAAAAGAAGTAAGCAAAAGACTGGTAGATGAGTCTTGGAAAACCTTTGCTTTCCTAAGAAAAGGGACATACACAGCTGATGCCATCAGTCCTACCTTTCATCCTTCCTTCTACATGGTTCCTGGAGCAGTGGCAGTCTTCTCTCCATCATAAGAGAAAGGCCAAGAGAATCATAGAGACACTGGTCCTGACATTATTGAGTCAATACTAGCAGCAACGTACCTCCAGACTTTTGCTATGTAATAAAAATAAGCATGTTTTGTGCAAACCACTATTCTAGGTTTCTCTTACACTTAAAAGCACTTCTAAGTTCATTAGGCATCAAAATTTATAAAGTAATCAATTTCCTACTAAAATAAATATAAAAGATGAAATAAAAACCCTAGTAAAATAGCCCACATAAACCTGAATAAAGAGACAAAAATTATAGAAGATTTGTATAAGAAAAAAGAACATAAATATTGGATCAAATAAAAGAGTACCTTGAGTAAATGACTGATTTACTGGCTAGACATAATTGATCAAAATTGAAGAAATGAAAAACTGGAAAAAGCTTATGATCACAAAAGAAATTGGAAATTTCTTTTAAATTAAAGAGCTACCATTTAAAATGTGCCAGGACCAAAGGAAAGCGTTTCTTATATAGAACATATTAACACATGAGCCATGAAAGAAAAAAAAAATCGGAACTTTTCAAAATTAAAAACTCTTGCTTTTTGCTATTTAAGAGATCGTATGATGGTTAGGCTAATGTGTCAACTTGGCCAGGTAATGGTGCCCAGTTGTTTGGTCAAGTAAGCACTGGGCTAATTGTAAAACAAGGGCATTTCATGGACTTTAATTATCAGTGAGTTGGTCACGTAAATGGCTGGATACATCTACAATCAACTGAGGAGACTGTCATCAGCAATGAGTGATGTCTCATCCAATCAGTTAAAGACCTTAAAAGAAATGATTTAAGCATTCAGAGAGTGAATTCCCATCTCTACTTCAGACAGCCAGTGTCTCCTGGGGACTTTCATCAGAGTTCCTGCCTGGTAGCCTGGCTTATAGAATTTAGACTTGTGCATCCCCACGGTTCATAAGACAATTATATAAAATCTCATGCTATTGACAGATATCTCCTGTAGGTTCTGTTTCCTTAGAGAACCCTGACTAATACAGCTTGATACCAGAAATGGGGTGGTTCCTGAGAAACAGAATCTTAAAAATGGGCTTTCTGAATTGGTTCTGGGATTTTTGCATTTGGCACTCTACTCTGATTAGATTCAAGGCCACTAATGACTTTTTCCAAAAATCTGACCCCTGACATTCCATGGTGTGAGTGTCAGAAAATAGAGATACACAAAATATCACCATTGGGTATGACTATTTCTATGCTTATAAGATGCAAGGCTCTGGGTGAGAGTGTTTTTAACTCCTTAATAGAGTTTTGTGAAGTTAAAAGTTATAATGATGTTGGCTGGCTGTTCCTAAATATGCTGGATACAGTTACAAAAGAAAGAGATGAATTGAAGAATTCAAATTTGCAACTTAAGCTCCTCATGAATGATGTAAAAGTTTCTATGTGTGCCCTGAAAGAAAATCTTGTTTTGGGCAGCCACAGACTTGAGATCTCTGAGAATCAGACTTATTCTCATTGTGTGAGTAGAAGAGTTGCAACAGACACTAAACTCTCAACCTTGAAAGGTGTCTGCTGTTAAAGTGAGGACATTGATTGGAAAGGAGTGGAATCCTGAACATTGGTATGGAGACAAATGGGTTGATGATGATGGCAGTGGGAACACCAAAGCCCTAAATTCTGCTGAGTCTTTGCCAGATAAATCTGTAATGGTCTGTCCTGAGGACATAGCTGCCCAACCTCAGAAGCCTACACCACCCAACCTCCAGCCTGCCCCAAGGAGTCCCAATCTCCTCCCCACCCTGAAGAGATAACACCCAACCTCCACTGTACTCTGAGGAGTCTGCCATCCAACCCCCACTTGAAGAAATTAGTCCTGTCTCACCAGATGAATCTGCAACAGAATGCCCTGAGGTAATTTGCTTATAAGACACTTCTAATGCTTCTCCTTACCCACCCCTACCATCCCTCTTTTCTTCCAAACCTATAACTAGACTGATGTCACAACAAATCCACAAAGGTAAAGTACTAAGTGTGACACATGAGGTAGTATACTATACTCAAGAATTGCATGGGTTTTCCAACTTATATAGTCAGAAATCAGGGGAATATGTATGTGAATGTAATAATGATGGAAGGAATATAAAGTAGGATCAAGCTGAATTTATTGGTATGGGTCCACTAAGCAGAGTCTCTGGATTCAATGTTGTAGCTCAAGGGGTTAGAAAGGGTTCTAACAGTTTGTTCAGGTGGCTGGCTTTTGAAACATGGACCAAAAGGTGGCTGACACTGCCTGAGTTAAAGATGTCAGAATTACCCTGGTATACTGTAGATGAGGGGATCCAAAGGCTTAGAGAAAATTGGAATATTAGAATAGATTTACCATCTAAGACCTGCCCACCCACCCCAAGAATGTCCAGAGGACGCACCTTTCACCAAGACTGTGAGGAATAATTGATTTGTGAGACTAACTCCATCTTCCCTGAAGATCTCTATGGTTGCTCTTCTCTGTAGATCAGCTATTACTGTGGGAAATGCTGCCATGGAACTAGGATCCTTAAATACTATGGGAACAATCATATCCTGGGCCAGCAGAAGCCAAGTGATGGCACTTAATTGCCAAAGAAAAGGTTGGCATGGCTACCTCAATGAAAAGCAGGCTCAAAGCAGCAATCAAAATAGTCTGAGTGGCATAGACTATGGTGTTTGCTAATAGATCATGGAGTACCTAGAAGTAAAATTGATAGTAAGTCTACTAAATTCCTACTTGATCTGTATAAGCAGAATTATTCTAGGTCGAGTGAACAAAATCCCAAGTTGAATTATAAAAACAGAGAGTCACAGTCCCTTAATCAATTCCTGGACTTGAGCGACAATTTACAGACCCAGAGCCCTTTGAATAAGGGGGAACGCCAGGTCCCCTTGGGGAAAGATCCTGTTACACTGCCAAAAATTTATACTGTTAATCTTCCAGCTTTCCCCAAAGAGACCCACAGCTTTTTACCAGGGTAACTGCACTGGGGAAAAAGAAATGATCAGACACTTCAGGGATTATTAGACATAGCTCGGAAGTGACATTAATTCCAGGAGACCCAAAACATCACTGTGATCCACCATTCAGAGTAGGGGCTTATGGAGGTCAGGTGATCGATTGAGTTTTAACTCAGGTCCATCTAACAGTGAGCCCAGTGGGTCCCATTCTGTGGTTATTTCTCCAGTTCCAGAATGCATAAGTGGGATAGACATACTCAGTAACTGGCAGAATCCCCACATTGGATCTCTGACTTGTGGAGTGAGGGCTATTATGGAAGGAAAGGCCTTGTGGAAGCCACTAGAACTGCCCCCACCTAGCAAAATAGTAAATCAAAAGCAATACCGGATTTCTGGGAGGATTACAGAGATCAGTGCCACCATCAAGGATTTGAAGGATGCAGGGGTGGTGATTCCCACCACATCCCCATTCAACTCTCCTATTTGGCCTGTGCAGAAAACAGATGGATTTTGGAGGATGACAGTGGATTATCATAAACTTAACCATGTGGTGACTCCAATTGCAGCTGCTCTTCCAGATATGGTATCATTGCTTGAGCAAATCAACACATCCCCTGGTACCTGGTGTTCATCTATTGATCTGACAAATCCTTTTTTAACAAATCCTGTTAGTAAGGACCACTAGTAATAGTTTGCTTTCAGCAGGTAAGGCTAGCAATATACCTTCACTGTTCTACCTCAGGGGTATATCAACTCTCCAGCCCTATGTCATAATATTTGCCTGCAAGTGAAATTGTGGGATGATGGATTTCTCTAGGTTCTTGGCTATGTTACATTAAAGTATTTAAGAACATGCTGGTTTAGTTAGGCCAGTAGTTTGTTGAGAATTGGGAGAAAAGAACAGTATTACACACCTAAACTGTATATAAGAGCTCCTCTAGGCAGAGAGAGCGTTTGGTGTTATTCAGCTACCTTTAAGCCATTATTCACTCCTCCCCTTCCTAATGTTGGGGGATGGGTCCTAGCTATTTGCTTTTCTGATTTGTTACCTCACCTGTTCTCAGGGGCCCAATGGTGAGGCCTTTTGAAGGTATCTGGGGCTTCCCTTTGACCCTGAATGGGATCTCATTCCAAATGGAATCTCATTCCAAATGGGATCTTATTCCAAGTGGGATCTTGTGGCTAGGGTCTCACAGGTTCTTTCTGACTTTATTCTTGGCATAAGCCTGTCCCTCAGGGGGTTTCCAGGCAGGGTTTCACGACCATGTGTCTCGTGGCCATGTTTTCTGCCAGGTCTCAGCTGCAGCTTATCTTCCCTTTCCCTAAACTAATCTACCTCACAGGGATCTTGATTGTCTTTCCCTCCCAGAAGATAATCACACTAGTCCATTATATTGATGCTATCATGTTGATAGGACCTAGTGAGCAAGAAGGAGCAACTACTCTAGACTTACTGGGAAGGCATTTGTGCAAGAGAAGATGGAAGATAAATCCAACAGAAATACAAGGGACTTCCACCCCGGTGAAATTTCTAGGTGTCCAGTGGCGTGGGGCATGCCAAGATATCCCTTCTAAAGTGAAATATAAGCTGTTGTATCTGATCCATACTGTGACCAGAAAAGAGGCAAAACAGCTTCTTCAGATTTTGCTACTCATAGTTACTTTTTTTTTTTCAGGAAGTACTGAGGATTGAACCCAGAACCTCATCCATGGGAAGCAAGCACTCAACCACTGAGCTACATCTGCTCCCCTCCTCTTCAGATTTTGGAAACAATGTATTTCTCATTTGGATTTCCTATTCTGAGCCATTTACCAAGTTACCAGAAAAGATGCTAATTTTGAGTGGGGACCAGAATAAAAGGAGGCTCTGCAACAGGTCCAGGCTGCTGTGCAAGCTGCACTGCCACTTAGGCCATATGATCCAGCAGATCCATTGGTGCTGGAAGTGTCAGTGGCAAATAGAGATGCCATCTGGAGCCTTTGGCAGGCCCCCATAAGAGAATCACAATGCAGACCCTTAAGATTTTGGAGCAAAGCCTTGCCATACTCTGCAGGTTAACTACTCTCCTTTTGATAAACAGCTTTTGGCCTGCTACTGGGCCTTAGTGGAGACTGAAAGCTTAACCATGGGCCATGGGGTTACCATGAGACCTGAGTCGCCTATCATGAGCTGGATATTGTCTGACCCACCAAACCATAAGTTGGGCATGTGCAGCAGCACTCAATCATAATGTGGACGTGATATATACAAGATAGGGCTCGAGCAGTCCTGAAGGCACAAGTAAGGTACATGAGGAAGTAGCCCAAATGCCCATGGTCACCACCCCTGCCACATTACCTTCTGTTTCCCAGTCCACAGCTATGGCCTCTTGGGGAGATTCTTACAATCAGTTGAATGAGGAAGAGAAAGCTTGGGCCTGACTTACAGATGGTTCTGCACAATATACATGTACCACCTGAAAGGGTCAGCTGCAGCACTGCAGCCCCTTTCTGGGATGTCCCTGAAGGATAGTGTTGAGGGGAAATGCTTCCAGTGGACAGAACTTCAAGAGGTGCACCTGGTTGTTCATTCTTCTTGGAAGGAAAAATGGCTGGAAGTACTTTTCTACACTGATTCATAGGCTGTCATCAGTGGTTTGGCTTCATGGTCAGGGACTTGGAAGGAACATGATTGGAAAATTGGTGACAAAGAGGTCTGAGGAAGTGGTATATGGATAGACCTTTCTGAGTGGGAAAAAAAAGATGAAGATATCTGTGTCCCAGGTGAATGCTCACCAGAAGGTGATATCATCAGAGAAAGATTTAAATAATCATGTGGATAAGATGACCCATTCTGTGGATAGTGCTCAGCCTCTTTCCCCAGCCACTCCTTTCATTGCCTAATGGGTTTATGATCAACATGGCCGTGGTGGTAGGGATGGGCTCAACAACATGGACTTCCCCTCACCATGGCTGACTTGGCTACAGCCACTGCTGAGTGCCCAATCTGCCAGCAGCAGAGACCCATAGTCAGCCCCCTATATAGCACCATTTCTCCAAGATGATCAGCCTGCTACCTGGTGGCAGGTTGAGTACACTGGACCATTTACATCATGAAAGGGGCAGCTATTTGTCTTAACTGGTATAGACACATACTCCAGGTATGCGTTTGCCTTCCCTGCAAGCAATTCTCCTTCCAAAAATACCACCCATGGAGTTACAAAATGTCTTATCTACCACCGTGGTATTCCACACAGCATTGCTCCTGATCAAAGAACCCATTTCACAGCAAATGATGTGTGGGAATGGGCACATACTCATGGAATTCACTGGTCTTACCATGTTCCCCATCATCCTGTAGCAGCTGGATTGATAGAATGGTGGAATGGCCTTTTGAAGACTCAATTACTGTGCTAACTAGGTGGCAATACCTTGGAGGGCTGGGGCAATCTTCTCTAGGAGGCTGTTTATGCTCTAAATCAGCATTTACTCTATGGCACTGTTTCTCCCATAGCCAGCATTCATAGGTCCAGGATTCAAGGGGTGGAAATGGGAGTAGAAGTACTCACTATTCCCCCTAATGATCCACTAGGAAAAATTTTCTTCCTGCCCCTGCAATTTTAAGCTCCTCTAGTCTATAAGTCTTTGTTCCAAAAGGAGGAGTGCTAACATCTGGGAACACAATTATTCCATTGAACTGGAAGTTAAGACTGCCATCTGGGCACTTTAGGATCATCATTCCTAAAAATTAACAAAGAGTGAAAGTAATCACTGTACTGCCTGGGGTGATTGATTCTATCAAGGGGAACTAGGACTGCAATGGAGGTAAAGAAGAGTTTGCTTGGAATACAGGAGATCCCCTAGGGTGTCTCTGAGTACTATCATGTCCTGTGATTAAAGTCAATGGAGAATTGCAACAACCCAATCCATGCAGTATAACAATCACCCAGAATCTCCAGGAATGAACGCTTGGATCACCCTACCAGGGAAAGAAGTATGGTCTGCTAAGGTACTTGCTAAGGGTAGAGAGAACATGGAACGGGTAGTGGAAGAAGAGTGTGATAAATACAAATTTCAACCCCATGACCATTTACAGAAACAAGAATTGTAATGCTCATGAATAATTCTTCCTTGTTTTGTTAGATATAAGTTTGTATATATACATAAATATCTTTGTCTTCTTCCCTATCCTTACTCCTTATCATATGACATAAGTTGTCTTAGTTTCATTTTGTAATATTATAATGATGTCAAGTTTAAGAGTGAATATTACCCAAGGACTTGGACACTATTCAGATTTAACGTGTTTCCAGTTGTATGCAGGACCGTTGAGTATTAGGCAGAAATATATATGTTATTGTTTTTATTTAAAGATTAAGTATGGTTTAAGGTGATGTGTATGGCTGCCAAGTTGACAAAGGGTGGACTGTGATGGTTAGGCTAATGTGTCAATTGGCCAAGTAATGGTGCCCAGTTGTTTGGTCAAGCATGCACTTGACTAATGGTAAAACAAGGGCATCTCATGGACTTTAATCATCAGTGAGTTGACTGCATAGATGGCTGGTTACATCTACAATCAATTGAGGAGACTGCCATCAGCAATGTGTGATGGCTCATCCAATCAGTTGAAGGTCTTAAAAAGAGAGGTGATTTCAGCATTCAGAGAGAGAATTCCTATCTCTACTTCAGACAGAGAGCATCTTCTGGGGAACTCATCCGGGACCTTCATCAGAGTCCTTGGCTTGCAGCCTGCCGTATGGAATTTGAACTTGTGCAGCCTCATGTTCACAAGAGACAATTTTTATATGTTTTTAAATTTTTTATTTTTATTTATTTCTTCCCCCCTTGTTTGTTCTCACTGTCTGCTCTCTGTGTCTGTTCATTGTGTGCTTGTCTTCTTTTTAGGAAGCACTGGGAACCAAACCTGGGGCCTCACATGTGGTATGTGGGTACCCAACTCTTGAGCCACCTCTACTCCCTCTTGTTGTGTCTCTCATTGTGTTTCCTCATGATGTCTCTTCATCACATCATCTCACAGTGTCAGCTTGTTGCATCATCTCGCTGCGTCAGCTCTCTGCATCAGCTTGCTGCACCAGCCTGTCCTATCAGCTCACTGTGCCAGCCTGTCATGTCAGCTTATTGTCTTTCTTGTCTTCTTTAGGAGGCACCAGGAACCAAACTCGGGATCTCCCATGTGGTAGGCGGGCACCTAACTTCTTGAGCCACATCCACTTCCCAAGAGACAATTTTTTAAAAAGATTTATTTATTTATCTCCCCCTCCATTTTTTTGTGCTTGCTGTCTGCTCTCTGTGTCCATTTGCTGCATGTTCTTCTGTGTCTGCTTGTCTTCTCTTTAGGCAGCACTGGGAACCAATCCTGGGAACTTCTGGAGGGGGAGAGAGGTGTGCAAGGGGTGCTCAAACTCTTGCACCACCTCAGCTCCCTGGTCAAGAGACAATTTTTTAACATCTCATGCTATTGACAGATATCTCCTTTCAGTTCTCTTTCCCTAGAGAACCCTGACTGATACAGTCTGTTAAGAAAGTGAAAAGTCAAGGGACAGAATAGGAGAAAATATTTGCAATAGACATCAGAAAAATACTGGTGTCCTGAAAATAAAAATAAATTTACAATCCAGTAGTAAGTTGACTGATAACCCAATAAAAAGTGAACAGATTTGAACAGAGACACTTCATAAAAGAAGATATGAACTGACCAATAAGGACAAGAAAGGATTTGCAGCATCATTAGTCATCGGAGAAATACTGTACAAATTAAAGCCATAATGAGATACCTCTACACACTCAGTAAAATGGCTAAGATGTGGAGCATACATGATATGTGGGAATGTAAAGAAGCATAAACACGTTGGAAAATAGTTTTTCTCCTTCTTAAAAAGTAACACATACCATGCAACCCACCCATTGCACTCCTAGGTATTTAACCCAAGAGAAATGAAAACTTATATCCACCTAAATACTTCTACATGAATGTTGATAGCAGCTTCATTTTGAATAAGTTGATTAGCAGTCATATTTATAATAGACTAAAACTGGAAACGCTTGTTCATCATCAAATAAATGTATAAACAAAATGTGGTGTATACATACTATTCAGCAATGAAAAAAGAATGTCCTACAGATGCATGTAACAACATGGGTGAATTTCAAAGTCAGGTTAAATAAAAGAAACCTGGCATGAAAGAGTATTATATTTATTGTATGATTGTATTTATATAAACTTCTAGAAATGCAAACTAGTCAATAGTGTAGTGACAAAAATCAGATCAGCGGTTGCCTGGAACAAGGGGCAGAGGGAGGTATAACCAGCAAAGATTTGCAAGGAATCTTTTGAGGATGACAGAACCATTCTCTGTCTTCATTGTGTTGGTGGTCTCACAAGTGTACACAACTGTCAAAATACATTGAATTGTACATTTTAAAAGGATGCAGTTTATTGCATGTAAAATATAGCTCAATAAAGTTGTTCTTAAAAAGTAAAGAGCATGAACAGTAGGGGGGACAATATGGTAGCCCCTAGAGTCAGATAGTCCTATAGTCCAGTTTGTAATCACCCAGAGCAATCTAAGGCACCTATTTGGGGAGCCCAGGAGAACAGAAAATCATCTTGCAACTCCCTGGAAGAAAGTAAGGAAGAGATTGCCCGTCTGCAGGGAAAATTTGTGAGTCGAGCACTGCACACCATGGAGGCTAGTGCCTATCCCCCACTGGTGGTTCAAGATGCCTTGGGAGCTATTCCCTGGCTGAAGTTGGAAGCTCCATATCCCAAAAATGAGGGAGGAAGAGACAGTCAGGCACCATCCCCAGCTACTGATTAGTAAATACTGCTGGCTCAAGTTCAGTCCTAAGAACAGCTAAATTTTAAACCTGTCCAAGTTAGAAAGAAGCCAGTAGCCACCATTTTAACTCCACCCCCAGCATGAGGGAAAGTGGGGTTGATTGAAAATCACAGTGATGGTAGGGACTGGCTTCTTTCCACCTAGGTCAGATTGCAGCCCTAGCCTAGGCTCCAGCCCCACCTCCAGCAGGGGGGAAGCTGGATGGTCCTGCACCAGCCTCTCTGGGCAACTGTAGTCTCTTTTGGCCCACATGGACTAGATTGTTAAGCACCTTTCACTCTTTCCCCATCTCCTGATAGGATAAGAGAGGGGGCAGTACTTCCCCAGCCTCTCTGGGCAACTGCAGGTGCTTTCAGCCTACACAGCCTGGATTGTTGGACACTTGTGGCTCCATTCCATCCCCTGATAGTGCAGGAGGGAGGTGTTTCCTCAAGCTCACCAGGCAACTGCAGGTGCTTTTGGCCCACACGGACTAGATTGTTGTGCACTCCTGTGGTTCCATCCCCACCCCTGAAAGGGCAGAAGGGACAGTGCTCCCTCAGCCTCTCCCTGCAACTGCAGCCACTTTCAGCCTGCATGGACTAGACTGCTGGGCACATCTCTGACTCCATCCTTGGCCCCAAGAGGGAGGAGGGGTAGTGCTCCCTCAGGCAACTGTGGTCACTTTTGTCCCACATGGACTAGATTAGTGAGCACACCAGTGGCTCCATCCTCATCCCTGACAAGACAGGAGGAGAGACCATGCTCCCTCAGCCTCTCCAGGCAAGTGCAGCCATTTTCAGCCCTCATGATTGTTGGGCACACTTGAGGCTACATCCTGTGCCCTAGCAGGGGAAGAGGGGGGCTAGTGCTTCTTCAGTCTACCTGGCAACTGCAATCAGTTTTGATCCACATGGAGTAGTTTGCTGATCATACCTGTGGGTGCATACCCACCCCAGGCAGGAGTGGAAGGGGCATGTAGCTTCATCATTCTCTCTGGGCAACTACAGATGGTCTTGACCTGCATGGCTTGGATTACTGCACATGGATGTGGCACCGTCCCTACCCATGGCAGGGAAGAAAGGTAGGAGAAGCACCATTGGTTCCTGGGGCAACATGGGCCGCTTCAGGCCCCATCACTTTCATTACCAACCACATCCTTGGCTCCTACTCTGCAACCAACAGAAGAGAAAGGACAAGAAACAAGGGGGGGGGGAGCTTAAAAAATTCAGATTGGTTAAACACGAGCTACTATCAAGTTTCAAATCAAGTTGAACTAAGGAGTAGTGAGAGGCAGTAGCACAAAGCCAATCAAATAGAAAGCCCTAGATGAAAAAGAGAAACTGTGCCAAGAATAAATATATCTAGTAAATCAGATGCCTAGACACCAAAAAAATTACAATCCATACCAAGAGATATAAAGATATGGTCCAGTCAAAGGAACAGGATAATCCTCCAGATGACAGAGTTGAGACAGCTAATCATAGATGTTCAAACAATTTCCTTAATAAATTCAACAAGATGGCTAAAAAGATTAAGGATATTAAGAAGACATTGGGTGAGCACAGAGAAGAATTTGAAAGCATACATAGAAAAATAGAAGATCTTATGAAGATGAAAGTCACAGTAAATGAAATTTAAAGTACACTGGAGGCATATAACAGCAGATTTGAAGAGGTGGAAGAAAGGATCAATGAGCTTGAAGACAGGGCCTCTAAAAGTGAATATACAAAAGAACAGATAAAGAAAGAATAGATAAAATTTGAATAGGTTCTCAGGGAACCAAATGATGGAAAGAAACGTGCAAACATACATGTCATTGGTGTCCCAGAAGGAGAACAGAATGGAAAAGGGACAGGAGGAATATTTGAGGAAATATTGATAGAAAATGACCACCTGTATTGAAGGACATAGATATCTGTGTCCAAGAAGCACAACGTAGGGGGTGGATGTGGCTCAAATGGTTGGGTGTCCGTCTCCCATATGGAGGGACCTGGGTTCGATCCCTGGGACCTCCTGGTAAAATTAAAAAAAAAAAAAAAAAAGGCACAATGTAGACCCATCTGAATACATCCAAATAGACCTACTGGTGGTGGTTCCTTAAACTTTACACCAAAAGCATGAGCAATAAAAGAAAAAATGGATAAACAGGACCTCCTCAAACTTAAGCACTTTTGTAATTCAAAGGATTTTGTCAAGAAGGTAAAAAGGCAGCCCACTCAATGGGAGAAAATATTTGGAAACCACATATCTTATAAGGGCTTGATTTCCATGCTATATCAAGAGATCATACAACTCAACAATAAAAAAACAAGCAATCCAATTTAAAAATGGGCAAAAAGACATTTCTCCAAAGAGGAAATACAAATGATGAAAAGCACATGAAAAAATGTCCAATATTACTAGCTATTAGGTAAATGCAAATCAAAAATACAATGAGATATCACCTCACACCTCATAGAATGACCATTATTTAAAAAAAAAACAAACAGAAAAACAACAAGTGCTGGAGAGGATGTGGAGAAATAGGAACACTCCTTCACTGTTGGTGGAAATGTTAGAATGGTGCAGCCTCTGTGGAAGACAGTTTTGTGGCTCCTCAGGAAGCTAAATATAGAACTGCCATATGATCCATCTACTAGGAATATATCCAAAAGAACTGAAAACATTGACATGAACAGACATTTGCACGCTGATGTTCATAGTGACATTATTCTCAACTGCCTAAAGATTGAAACAACTCAAGTGTTCATCAACCAATGGATGGATAAACAAAATACATATGATGGAATACTATCCTGCTGTAAGGAAAATGAAATTGGGACACATATGATAACATAGATGAACCTTGAGGACATTCTACTAAGTGAAATACGCCAGACACGAAAGGACAAGTATTGTATGGTCTCACTAATAGGGACTAAATATGATGAATAAAACCTAGTGTATATGTTACTAGGAGATAGCATGAGGGCTGATAAGGGGTACTGATGCTTAATGTATGTAGAATTTTTTTTATTGGAACACAGCCAGGATTATCTGTTTATTGTCTATGGTTGGCTTCATGCTGCAAGGCAGAAATAAGTAGTTGACCCCAAAAAGCTGAAAATATTTACTACTTGACTCTTCACAAAAAAAGTTTTCTGACTCCTGCTCTAAAGTATTAAATAACAATGGAATTTAGTATTGAAGACATTTAAATTGCCCTTGAATGTCTGTCCTACAATTCTCCTGCCCAAGGAGAAATACAATATTTTAATTTTCTTTGAATGATATAACATCACAAAAAGTTTACCTTGATTAACTTGTGACTAAATAATGCTAAATAGTCTGATACACAAAACAAATGAATACACTGTTTATAAATATGATTGATAATTATTCATTAGAAGATATCATATCATCAATCCCTGGTTGTATCTGGAATGCTCTAAAATTCCTGACAGAAACCCAGAACTTTTTTTCATTTCTTCCTAGAGATCAACTAAGAACTGCTCATGATACACAAATATTCTCTTAAATTTCTCTTAAAGTTGCATCAGTCAATTGATTTCTTTTTTTTTTTTTTTTTGTAAAATGGCATTTACTGCATGCATACCCATCTCTACTCCTTCATTATGGATTTCCTTAACACACACACATTTTATAACAGTTTTGATGTGTTTTTTTAACTTTAATTTTTATTTCTTCTGCGGGAAACGTTTGTGACACTTATTTGATACAAACAACCCAATTCCAAGCAAGATCAATGCTCAAATACAGTTTTATTATCTATCTTTTACTATGTTGGTGAGTTTGGATGGCCCAAAGAGCAATTTTTGACAATTCCTTACTTAAAGATGTAAATTATATCACTGACTTCGCATTGATATCCTTTAACTGTTTTGTTGCAATTAGCTTCATCTTCTACAATAAGTCTGAATCTATTACCACTTTTCTGTAACACGTATCTCTTAATAGTTATGCTGAAGATTTCCAATGATTTTGTTTCGTTATTTACCTGAACAATACATTTCAATTTCAATGTTTCCCCCATCTCCCATCATAATCTGAAACTTGATACAAAATGGTTAACTATTAAGAATATCCAACTAGCCTGATTCCCCAAGACTTAAACAGACCCTTTCAGAAAAAAACATCGCTGATAAATTGATAGCAAAACCATCAGATCCCTGAAAATCCTCTGGAGTTAGGAAATCAGAAAAAGTCACATAGATGAAATTATACATTTAATCTAGCACTAAATGCTTTTCAGTAACAGCAGAATCTCTTGACATTATACAATTTAGTAAAACAAAGAACTTTTTTTTAACAAATCAATTTTTATTGATACATATTAATAAAGCATAAATCCATCCAAAGTGTACAATCAATAGTATTTGTTATAATCATACAGTTATGCATTCACCACTTCAATCATTATTAAAGCATTTTCATTATTCCAACAACAATAATAATAATAATCAAAAAACAAAGGATCAGACGAGATCGGGCGCGTTCAGGATGGTATGTTTTGCTACATGTAAGTAAGGCAGTTGTACTTTATGTTCTTTGCAACTGTTTTAATTTTGAGAACTATGTGCCATTTATAAGGTTAAATTTTGTTAAGAAACATCTTCACTATCAGTTTAAAAATGGAGACTTTAACAGCTTAGCCTCTAAAGTTACTGAGCTTTGTCACCTTGAAAATGTAAATAGAACTGTAAGTTAAAATGACTGGTTACTTCAATTGGGTGAGGGAAACAGCTGCAATAAAACTTCATGAATGTATCTCCAAAAAAAAAAAAAAAAAAAAAAAACAAAGGAAAAAAACCTCATTACCTCTCAGTCTCTCTGTGCTTCCTCTGCTGTACATAGCTACTATTCTGTTTCCATCCCTCTAGTTTATTTGTAAGGGGTACTGATGCTTAATATATGTAGAATTTTTAATTAGTTTAACTGTAAAAGTGTGGAAATGGATAGAGTTGATGGTAACACATTATAGTGAGTCTAACTAAAACAACTGGTTTGTAAATGGGATTATGGCTGAAAGGAGTGGTCTAGGGATGTAAATATTAATTGAAAGAAAGCTAAAGAATAACCTAAGGACTGAATAACAGTGAAACTGGAGGTGGATGTTTGTGGTTAATAGTGCAAATACAAGAATGTTCTTCTATGAACTAGAACAAATGTATGTCATTATTACAAAGTGGTAAGAATATGGTGATGCATGGGAAAAATACAATTAATGTAATTTATGGACTATAGTTAACAGCAATATTGTAATATTCATGCATGAATGTCAAAGAAGGTACTATATCAACACTGAGTCAATAATAGGGGGTATGGGATTTTTTCTTTTGGACTAAGGAAAGCATTCAAAAATTTACTGAGGCAATGACTGCACAACTCTATGATGAAAATAGGAGCCACTGAATGTATGCTTTGGATAGATTGTACAAGGCATGATACTATATAACACAATGACCCATGTGGTACAAGATGGACTGTGGTTAACAGTACAAATATGAGAGTGTTCTCTCATGAGCGATAACAAATGTACAATACTAATACACAGTGTTAATAATAGGGGGTGTATGGAAAAAATATACCAAATGTATGCTATGGACCATAGTTAATGGTAATAGTCCAATGATGTTCTTTTATAACCTGTAACAAATATTCCACAACAATGTAAGATGTTAGTGGAGGGGTGATGTATGGGAATTCTGCACATTATGCATGACTGTTTTGTAAGTTCACAACTTCTCTAAGAAATATTTTAAAAAGTAAAGAACATGAACAGATAGGTCCATATCTGAATTTATTCATGTTTAAAGACAGATAGTTCTATTGTGATCTGAATCATTCCTATATATTTTAATACTTTATTTGCACCATTGCAGTTTAAAAAATATGCCCTCATTATAAGACCATCATAAGGGTCATGCAAAAAGAAAGAAGTTATTAAATCACCTCACTTGATGATAGATGCAAAAACTTTAATAACATTTAAAAAATAGAATCTTCTAGTATATAAAATGAAAACTTATTTTAATCCTAAAATTCACAAGTGGTGGAATATAAAAATTGAATAATTCACTACCTCAATTAAAATAAAAATATATTTATATCAATATTTATTGAAAAGGTATTTGATTGATTCAACATTCTTTTCTTGTAAAATGTGCATAGTAGAAAACTACTTAATTATAATAGCAATGATTTCTCTAAAAGCAATAAGAAATATCTTAAGTGGAAATAAATAGCTGAATTAATCAGTAATTAGGCTTTGTTACTGGTATCATTATTATTTAACATATATTGGGAAATCTGGCATATGAAATAAGATGAGAATATGCAAGTTCTAATTTAAACATTGAGAACAAATAATTAGCAATAGATTCAGGTTACTTGAGGGTTCAAAATGAAAGACATGTCATTTAATTAAATGAGAAAATATGGTTCATCTTTTTGTTTTGGATAATATAAGCACTTGCTTAAGGTATTTCAAGTGTTACTAAGGAATAAACAGTAAATACTTATCTTCCTACCATTACTATCTCACAATCCCCACATTCCTTTCCACAAAGTCAAATAATATTGCCAGTTATAATCTTTGAAGATACAAGCAGAAAATAGACATTGGAGGTTGTACAGATATACATTTAGATACATATTTTTAACCTAGAATACCTTAATGATTTTCTTGTAGTACTATATATACACAACTCAAAATTTCCCATTTTAACCACTTTCAAGTGTACAATTCATTGGTATCAATTACATTTACAATATTGTGCTACCATCACGAATATCCATTCCTCCAATTTTTTCATTGCTTTAGATTGAAACTCTGCACCTATTAAGCCATAACTCCTTCACCCTGCTCCCACTCCACAGCCCCTGGTAACCTATAAATCTACTATATCTGTCTCTATGAAATTTGCTTCTTCTAGGTATTTCATATAAGCAAGATCATACAATATTTGTCTTTTTGCATCTGGCTTATTTCACTCAACATGATGTCTTCAAAGTGCATCCATGTTGTAGAATGCATCAAAATTTCATTCCTTTTTACAGTTGAATAATATTCCATTGTGTGTATATACCATATTTTGTTTATACATTCATCAGTTGATGGAGACTTGGATTGCATCCGCTTTTTGACTATTGTGAATAATGCTGCTATAAACATTGGTGTACAAATATCTGTTTGAGTCCCTGTTTTCAATTATTTGGGGTATATACCAAGGAATGAAATTACTGGGTCATATAGTAATTCTATGTTTAACTTTCTGAGGAACAACCAATCTGTTTTCTATAGCAGCTGCAACATTTTACATTCCCACCAACAACATATAAGTGTTCTGTGGTGGCTTGGAGCTATGTACCCCAGAAAAACATGTTCTTAAACGTAATCAACTCCTGTGGCTGTGAACCCTGGTAAATAGGACCTTTTGAAGCAATTACTTCAGTTCAGGTGTAGAACAGCTGAATCAGGATGGATCTTTTTTTTTTTTTTTTTAAAGATTTATTAATTTATTTATTCATTTATCGCCCCCTTGCTGCCTGTGCTTGCTGGGTCAGCTAACCACGCCGTGCGGGCGGGCTTGCCTTCACCAGGAGGCCCCAGGAACCGAACCCGGGGCCTCCCATATGGTAAACGGGAGCCCTACTGATTGAGCCACAGCCGCTTCCCATGATGGATCTTAATCCTATTACTGAAGGCCTTATAGAGAAGGTCACAGATGAGGAGAAGCCCCAGGGATCAGCCAGAAACTGGAAGTCAAAGGAACCCAGAAGCTAGGGAGGCCACCATGTGCATTGCCATGTGACAGAAAAGCCAAGGGTCAGTGATTGCTGGCAGCCAGCCCCAGAACCCTCAGTCTTCTGGGGGAAAACATTGTCTTGCTGATGCCTTGATTTTGGACTTCTCTTAGCCTCAAAATCAGGAGCCAATAATTTTCCGTTGTTTAAGCCAAACCATTGCATACTGCAGCAGTTTGATATTATTTGTGAATTCCAAAAATAGATTTTGGATTTTGCTTGTGAACTGGTCTTTTCTCCTGGGTATATTAAATTATATTGGATTTAGAAGTTTCACTTTTACTTGACTGGGCCATGTCAGCTGGACATTGAGTCCCCGCCCCCTTGGTGGGTGGGGACACACAGAGAAACTGCACCACAGAGAAGGAAGTTTGTAGTTTTAATGCTGGAGCCCTGGAAAGTAAGCACACAGAGGAGCAGAGCAGCTGAGCCTGGAAAGAATCAAGCCCCAGGGAGAGAGGAACCCAGGAAGCCTGAACCCTTGGTAGATGTTGGCAGCCATCTTGCTCCAACACATGGCAACAGACTTGGTGAGGGAAGTAAGTTATGCTTTATGGCCTGGAAACTGTAACCTTCTACCCCAAATAAATACCCTTTATAAAAACCAAAAGATTTCTGGTAGTTTGCTTCAGCATTCCTTGGCTGACTAATACAGAATTGGGTACCAAGAGCGGGGTCATGCTTTTGCAATTACCAAAATGCTGGAATGGTTTTATAAATGGGTAAGGGGTATTTGGGGAGAAATAGTGAGATTCTTGGTAGAAAAGACCTACAGTGCTTTAAAGAGACTGTTGATAGTAATATGGACTCTAAAGAGACTTTTTATGAGAACTTAGAAGTAAATGATGAAACTATTTTTGGATACTGGAGGAAAGGTGATCTGTGTTTTAAAGTTGTAGAGAACTTAGCAAGATTAACTCCTGGTGTTTTATGGAAGGCAGAATTTGAAAATGGCAAGCCTGGGCATTTAGCTGAATAGCTTTCCAAAATAAACTCAGAAAATGCAGTTTGGCTTCTCCTTGCAGCTTATAGCAAAATGCTAGATGGGAGATAAGCTAAGGACTGAACTGTTGGACCCAAAGGAGCCAGAAACTGATTCCGGAAATTCCAAGCCTCTAGAAATCAAGTCCCCAGATGATAGTGCCCCACTTGAGGAATTGACTAAGCATGGAACTTGTAAATCAGGATTGAAAATGCAGTTATCTATGAGAGACTTGTAGAGAGTCTTACTGTCTGATGGCTTGGACTCCTGCTTCTTGCATGCTAAACCAATAAGCATTTTGAGAGCACGGTATGAACAAAACCACTGTCAGCCTGGAATAAAAGGGACATGGAAGGGAGATATTGAAGGGGAAACAACTTTAAGAGGAAAACCATGGAAGCTGAGATATGGAATTAAGACCTTGGGCCAAGAGAGAAACTCCACCCATGTTTACAGAGAGGGCAAGTTTGCACTGGCAGTTGAAGAGGTTGGATGTTCCTGCCCAATGTTCAGGAAGAGTTTTGCCACCCCAGGGTACAGAGAGGGTGGAGCACATTCTCCCAAAATTAGGGAGGTTGTTGTCACCAGACCATAGGTCTGAGAGGGGTGGGACCATCCCCATTGGATTAGGGAAGGCCAGGTTGCCAACTCATTGCTCTGAGAGGATTGGGCTTGTATGCCAAAGGTTAAGGAGAATGTTGTCTTCACTTTATTGTACTAGGGGGTTAGGACTCCAACCCAAAGTTTGGGTAAAGTGTGGCAATCACTCCAACATTCTTGAAGGGTAAGATCTGTAGCTCACTCACCACCTAAATGCTTGATGAGGGTGGAACCAGGAAAATGGCCATTAGGCAAGCCTGTGGAAAGGGTGGGTCCTCATGAGGCCTCAGGTAGAAGAAACCATCATCTTAAGAATGACTCTCAGACTTTGACATCTAATTAAATATACCCTGCAGGTTTTCAGAACAGTCTAGACCCATGACTCATGTTACCCTCCCAATTTCTCCTTATGGTAATGCAAATATTTATCCTTTGTCTTTCCATTTGTGTATTGGAAGCAGATAAATTGTTTCATAAGTTTCAGAGGTCTACAGCCAGATGGGACTTTGCCCCAAGACAAACTGTATTTCTTTAAACTGATTGTGATATGATTTTGGACTTAGCATTGTTACTGATTTAGAGTTTTTTAAATATTGTAATGTCTTTTTGGAATTCAGAGGGTGGAGTGCAGCAGTTTGATATTATTGATGAATTCCAAAATGAAATACTGGTTATGTTTGTAAACTGGTCTGTTCCTCTAGGCTAGTGATACCCTTAGATTGTATTGAATTCAGAGGTTTCACTTTTACTTGATTAAATTATGTAATTTGATTGGGCTATGTCAGTAGGAAAATGACAAGGCAGAGGAGACAGAGTTTTGAGCTGGAGCCCAGGGAAATAAACACACAGGAGAAGAACACAGAGGAATAGACATAGCGGAGGCCCTGGAAAGAGAAAGAGCCTGATAGTCTACAGCTGACTTGTGGAGAGAACAGAGCAGCTGAGCCTGGAGAGGAATGAGCCCTGGGAGAGAGACAAGACTTGTCCCAACCTGTGGCTGAGATTGGAAGAAGCTGGGACCATGGAGCCTTGGGAGGAAGAGGAAGACTGAACCCTCGCAGATATCACCTGCCATCTTGCTTCAATACATGGCAACAGACTTTGGTGAGGGAAGTAACTTATACTTTATGGCCTGGTAACTGTAAGCTTCTACCCCAAATAAATACCCTTTTATAAAAGCCAACATATTTCTGGTATTTTGCATCAGCACCCCTTTGGCTGACTAATACACCTACCGTTCTGGGGCTGGCTTCTAGCCATCCTTAATCCTTTGTTTGTCACATGATGTGGTGGTTTGAAGTTGTATGTACCCTAGAAAAACATGTTCTTAAATCTAACCCATTCCTGTGGGTGTAAACCCATCGTAAATGGGACCTTTTGATGAGGTTACTTCAGTTAAAGTGTGGCTCAGGATGGGTCTTAATCCTATTACTAGAGTCATTTATAAGAGAAAGAAATGCAGACACAGAGAAAGAAAGCCTTGGAAGCAAAAAGCTGAAATCAGTGAAACGCAGAAGAGAAGGGAGAGACTATTAGATGTTGCCATGTGCTTTGCCATGTGGCAGAGGAGCCAAGAATTGCTGGCAGCCAGTCTTTGGGAAGGAAACATCACCTAAACTTTGCCATGATGTGGACATTTTCATGGCCTCAAAACTGTAAGCTAATAAATTCCTTCATTTAAGCCAACCCATTTCATGGTATTTGCTTGGGGCAGCCTAGGTAACTAAAGCACATGGCAAGGCATATGGCAGTGTGTTCTGGTCTCTCCCTTCTCTTCTGGGTTCTGTTGATGTTCAGCTTCTGACTGCTCCCTCTGTGGCTTTCTCTCTAGTAATAGAATCAAGACCCATCCTGATTGGGCTGGGCCAAACTTTAACTGAACTAACCCAATAAAAATGTCCTACTTAATGAGTTCATGACCACAGGGATAGATTAAGTTTAAGAACATGTTTTCTGGGGTACATACAGCTACATAATGCCACATTGCCCCTACCAATGTCTACTCTACTTGCTGTTTCTATGCATTTGCATATATAGTTATCTCATATAGGTGTACTCATACAATATCTGTCCCTTTGTGTCTGATTTCAATCAATGTGGTTTATCCATGTAGTAGCATGTATCAGAACTTCAATCCTTTTAAAGGCTGAGTAATATTCCTTTGTATGTATATACATTTTGTTTATCCATTCATCTGCTGATGGACATTTGTGTTACTTTCACCTTTTGGCTATTGTGAATAATGCTACTATGAACATTAGTATACAAATATGTTAGAATCCCTGCTTTCAGTTCTTTGAGGTATATACCTAGAAGTGGGATTGCTCAGTCATATAGTAGTCCTATATTTAACTTTTTGAGGAACTGCCACTGTTTTCCACAGTGGCTACACCATTTTACATTCCTATTAATAATGTATGAGGGCTCTTATTTCTCTGCATCCATGTCAGCACTTTTTTTTTTTTTTTAATGATTGCCATTCTAATGGGTGGGAGGTGGTATTTTATTTTTATTTTGAGTTGCATTTCCCTAATGGCTAATGATATTGAGCATCTTTCCGTGTGCTTACTGACCATTTGCATATTTTTTTGAGAAATATCTATTCAAATCCTTGGCCCATGTTTTAACTAGGCTGTTTGTCTTTTTGTTTTTGATTTGTAGGGGTTCTTTATATATTATTGATATCAAACCCTTTCGGAATTATGGTGTATTTTCTCCCATAATATTGGTTGTCTTTTCACTTTCTTAATAATGTCCTTAGATGCACAGAAGTTTGTAATTTTGCTGAAGTACCTCATCTATTTTTTCTTTTGTTGCTTGATTTTGGTATAGTCTAAGAATCCATGACCTAAAATAAGATCGTGTAGATGTTACCTTATTATGTTTTCCTCCAAGAGTTTTATAGTTTTAGCTCTTATATTTAGGTAATTGATTCACTTTGAGTTAATTTTTGCATATGATGTGAAGTAAGGGTCCACTTTCATTCTCTTGCATGTGATATTGTTTTGCAGCACCATTTGTTGAAGAGACAGTTTTTTCCCCATTGAGTGGACTTGACCCTTCCCACCAAAAATCAATTGGCCATAGATGTGTGGGCTTATATCTGTGTGCTCAATTCTACTCTGTTGGTGTATATGCCTGTCCTTGTGTACCACACTGTTTTGATTACTGTAGCTTAGTAATAATTTTTTATATCAGCAAGTGTGAGTTCTCCAACTTCGTTCTTTTTCAAGAGGATTTTGGTTAATGGAGTCCCTTGCCTTCCATATGAATTTGTTGATTAGCTTTTCCATTTTTGGAAAAAAAAACAGACTGTTGGATTTTTTTGCCAGGATTACATTACATCTGTAAATCACTTTGGCTAGTGGTTATATCTTATTGTCTTCCAATCCATGAGCACAGAATATCTTTTCATTTATTTAGGTTTCCTTTAATTTACCTAACAGTTTGAGATTTTCTACATACAAGTCCTTTACATCCTTGGTTAAGTTTATTCCTAGATATTTTATTTTTAGTTGTTATTGTAAATGGCATTGTTTTCTTGACTGCCTTTTCAGATTGTTCATTACTGGTGTATAGACTCACCACTGATTTTTTTTGCATTGATCTTGTCCTCACCGTTTTCCTGAATTTGTTTATTGGCTCTGGTAGCTTTCTTGCATATTTTTCTGGATTTGCTGTATATTAACTCACATCACCTGCAAACAGTGTTAGTGTTAACGTCTTCCTTTCCAATTTGGATGCCTTTTCTTTCTTTTTCATGCTTAACTGTTCTGGCTAGCATGTCTGGTACAATGTTTAAAAGCACTGGCAATAGTTGGCAAAAGGCATAGGCTTTTAAAACTAGAATTGCATTTAATCAAAGGAAGAGAACAAGTTAGAGTATTTGCAAATGAACAAATATAATGACTGACCATGGAATTTAAAAAGGGAGAAGACAGAGGGCTAGGTAAGGGGCTGTGAAAAGTTGGTCAGGTCAGTGCTTTGGAGGTCTGGGGTGGGTGGTAGTAGAAAGACTTTCAAAGTCTGATAAAGTCCTAAAAGTATAACATTAGTTATAAAGTATATGAATAAAAAACTAAACCTACATATGTTAACAGTGGTTAACTCAAAGTTAGTGGAATTATGAGAGATGGTTATTTTCTCCTTTTCCTTTAAGTAAACTTTCTAATTTTTAATTAGCATACATTTTCTTTAGGAAGCTTAAAAAGGATGAAATTTTATAAACAAAAAGGTTTCTAAATAGATGGGGAAATAGATACTTTAAGAATTTTGAGTTGACTGATCTCAGATTCTTGTGCAGGAGTGAAGAGCCCATCCTCTCTTCCAGGAAATTTCTCTCACTGGACAAGGCAGAGAGAGAGCTGACATGGGTTAAAGAGAGAATAGTAGTGGAGACATGATGTGGCTGGAAATTCTGCCTCAAATTCCCTGACGTCTCTAGGCCAACATTTCATCATTTAGTATCCAGGACGTGTGGCTTCCTAAGTCTGGGCCTCTTGATCACAGGCATACTGACTTTGAGAAGAAAGCCCTAATGAACATCATCAGGAACCTGTAACCTTCGCGTGTTTCGTCTCGGGCAGTGAGGTCCGGGAGAATTTCCTAGGACTGCGCCCCCGGAGGCAAGTCCGAGGCTTTCCTGTTTCCCAACTCAGGCCAGGCCCTCCCGGAGAGTATTCAGGCCCCCCAGGGACGTGCAAGCTGGAATTAACTGAGTGAAAGGCCCGGCACACGTTACCACCTAGGAGCGATTGGCTCCAGGTCAGACTGGGGGCAAACTGACCACTTTGCTCCGACACTTCCCCCATCGCCCTCGACCGCCTCCGACTGCCGGAGACTACACTTCCCGGCGTTCCCCGCGTCCTAGACTTCTTCCTCCCTGACTGGGCCTTCCTGCCGCCGATTGGCTGCTGCAGCGCCTGGCTCCGCGCGGAGCCTCTAGGGCTCGGCGGTGGCGTCGTAGCCGCTTGTGCGGAACTTGTCGCAGGTTCGGGCTGAATAGGGTGACGGTGTGCGGGTGACGATCTCTGCGTCTGTCTGTAACTGGATGTGCGCTTGTCTCCCTGAGGGTAGCGGGCTATGGCAAACTGCTGAAGCCACGCGCCGCAGGCCGCGTGCACGGCCTTAATCAGGTGGAGGGGCAGGGCAGGACGCGGGCCCTAGCACGTGAGGGGTGGAGTGGGGGCGGGGCTGTCGCTAGGAAGCTGGGCGAGGAGGTACAGCGCCGAGCGTGCGGGTGGGGCCTGGCCTCGCGGAGGAATGCGGACGGAGGGCTAGCGGCTGGCGTTTGTGGCTGTGAATTACTGGTGCCGTGCGCTTCCGCTGTGAAGAGCGTTGGCGCTTCTGGGTGTGTTGATAAGTGGTGTTGGGGCCACATCCTCCTGTGGAATATGGTTGGAACCTGTATGTATCCTGTTTTAAAAGATCTAAGTGTTTTCAGTGTCTTTAGATAATGCCCAAATGTTCCTCAAAGTTATTCGTCCAACTCCATATTCAGAGTTTTAAAATACTGCCTAGTTGAACGGGTATAATAATTGCTTGTAATTTTAATAATTTCAGTCTTGCTTTTTCTAGTATGTTTACGCACTACAGAAAATTGTACGTATAATTATACAATTTAATGAATTTTCAAAAACAACACATCCTTGTAATTAGCACTGAGACAGGAAAACAAAAATCCCTAGGACGTTGTCAGAATTCCAGTTCTTTTACACGCCTGCCCAATTTACTGCGACCACTAATCATTATCCTCACTTCTAATATTACAGGTTTCTCTTATTTTAACTTTAAGTGAAATCTCACAGTAGTACCATTTTCTGTCTGGCTTCTTTTGCTCAGGTTTGCGAGACTCATATTGCTTCTTGTTATGGTGGTTAATCCATTCTTACTGCTCTAAATAGTCTTGTGTGTGATATAACCTAATTCCACTGTGATGTGTGTTTACATAGATAATAGTTTGGTGCCAGCAGTTATAAATATTGATACTATGAACGTTTCAGTAATGCCTTTTGGTGCACTTAAATGTGCATTTCTGCTTGGTATGTAGAGAAGAGCAAAATTGCTGGGATAATATGGAGTACATATATATATATATGGAGTACATCTATATATATGGAGTACACACACACATAAATATATGGAGTACACACACATATACGGAATACATATATATATGGAGTACATATATATGGAGTACACACACACACACACACACACACACACATATATATATATATGGAGTACATATTTTCAACTTTATTGGATACTGCCAAGCAGTTTTTCAAAGTAGTTGCACCAATTTATATTCTCATCAGCAGTGTAATGAGAGTTCCAGTAACTTCCAAGTGTACTAGAAAAGAAGGTGAATTCAGTTACTTGATTATACTGTTCCATATGTCAATTAGGTCAACTTTGTTATTTATGTTTCTCAGATCTTTAATCTTGACTGATTTTTTTTCTACTTAAATCTTCTATTGAGACAGATGTGTTAAATCTTTTTACTATAAATGCATTTTTGTCTTTTTTTATTTTATGTCAATTTTTACATTATATATTTTGAGGTTATGTTATTGAGTACATTATAAATTTAGGATTTTGTGATTTTCTTGTTGGACTGACCTCTATATTATTATGAAATATTCCTATTTAAGGCCAAAATAATTAGTGTGCATAAATTCTATTTTGCCTGTTACTTCTGTAGTTAGACCTGATGTTTTTTCTTTAGTATTTACATGCTATATCTTTTTCTATCCTTTTACTTTCAAGCTTTCTCTATCCTTATATTTAATACTTGTCTCTTGAAAACAGCAAGTAGTTGCGTTTTGTTTTTAAATGTACTCTGACAATTTTAGTCTTTTCGTGGCTTATATTATCCAATTTAAAAAATATTAAATATAACTATATAGTTGGATTTATATTTATCCTCTTATTATTTGTTTTCTATCCAGTGCATCTATTTTATGTTCTCTTTTGCCTTATTTTGGATTAATTATAATCTACATGTTTCCATTGTTTTTGTTCTATTAGTTTGTTATACATTAATTTATGTTTCTTTTAGTGTTTACCCTAGAGATTACAACATTGTCTTAGTTTGCCACAGAGTTGCCAATACAAAGTACCAGAAATGGGTTGACTTTATAAAGGAAAATTTATTAGGGTAAAAGCTTACAGTTTTGAGGTTGTGAAAATGTCCAAATCAACATATCATCAGAGATGCTTTCTTACTAAAGCCAGCTACTCGTGATCCTGTCATCCTGCAACATGACAAGGCAAGATGGCAGCCAATCTCTGCCTAGGTCCCTGCCTTCTCCTCAAGGCTCACCATCATCCAGAGCTCACCTGTGGGTGATTAGACATATGGTTCATCTCTTCACCCTTGAGCTGCTCTGTGGGCCTAGCCTCTTGGGGGCTTCATGCTTCAGCTTCAGCTGCTAGTGATCCTCAAGTCCTCCCTCATATGGCAGAGTCAAAATGGTGGCTTCCTTTTTCTAGTCTCTCTATGTGTTTATAAGACCCAGCAAGAGGGCAGAGACCCAACCTGTGTCATGCTTCACTGATGTAGTCCAATCAAAAACCATCTAATCAAGTGATCTATCTAATCCAGTTCCCTTATCTGGATCTAATCAGTAGGCCCCATCTACACTGCATTTATAGGCACAGGAATGGGTTAGCTTAAGAACATAATATTCTGGAGTCCACAAAAGACAAACCAGGACAAACATGTATCTTTACTCTATTATAGCTTAATACAAATTATTTCCACTATTTCCCAGTAGTGCTAGAACCTTGGAAGTTGTTAAACTCCATTTACTAGCTTTCTCCAACCCTTCTCATCTCTGAACATTTCTTGGTAATGAAATTTTTTTAATTAATTATTTTTTATTTTTAAAGGAGCTTTAGATTACGTAAATGTTACATGAAAAATATAAAAGATTCCTATATACTCCACTCCCTCCCCCTCCCACACTTTCCCTCATTAACAACAACCTTCATTAGTGTGGTACGTTTGTTTCAATTGATGAACACATATTGAAGCATTGCTACTAACCATGGACTACAGTTTACATTATAGTTTACACTCTGTCCTGCACAATTTTGTAGCTTTTGACAAAATATACAATGGCCTGTATCCTTCACAGCAGTGTCATGCAGGACAACTACAGTGTCCCAAAAATGCCCCCGTATTACACCTATTCTTCCCTTTCCCATCCCTCAGAACCTCTGGTGGCCACTGCCTTTATATCAATGATAAGAGTTCTTCTATTGCTAGAATAATAGTCTGTAGTAGAATTATAATAAGTCTATTATGAATTTAATTCTACATTTAATTAACCATGTAAATTTTTGTCCTATAATCATGTATATCTTTTGGTCTGGTTAAATTTACCCTCATACTTAGCTTTTATGTTTTTCTTCATTTCCAACCAGAATCATTTTCCTTCTGCCAGATGAACCCATAAAACTTTATGTGAGTTTGGATCAGCAGTTGCTAGAGTACACAAAGCTCTTGGTACCAGTAAATGATAATAGAGCCTTTCTAGTGGACAGTTTAGCAATTCTTGTGTCAAAATTTAAAATTTAAAATATACAGCTCCTCACAATGCTACAGATACATTTGTACATGTGAAATAAAATATAAATAGCAACAGTTTGGGAATAATCTAAATATTGATCATTAAGCAGCTAATTAAATAAATTCATGGCTCATTCTTTTTTTTTTTTTTTTTTTTTTTTTTACCGGGAGGTCCCAGGGATCAAACCCGGGTCCCTCCATATGGGAGACGGACGCCCAACCA
Organism: Tolypeutes matacus; assembly: GCA_026826555.1. Lineage (NCBI taxonomy): Eukaryota > Metazoa > Chordata > Mammalia > Cingulata > Chlamyphoridae > Tolypeutes > Tolypeutes matacus. The sequence goes on along the minus strand of JAKSZT010005416.1, from coordinate 5,387,241 downwards.
GTTGAGCTACATCTAACCCCCTGGCTCATTCTTAAAATGGAATATTTAATAGCCCAAATAAGAGTGAATCTCTGTTTATGTACATTTAAAATGATGTCCCCCTTTCCAAAATATATGGTTAATGAAAAATAAAGCAAAAGAAGGCACTTCATATCTTTTAATGAGGGGCTAGGCTATTCTGACCAATGTGTTAGTGAAAACAACAATAAATTATAGCTAGTATTTAAAATTAATTATTGAGGGATGTTAAATAGTTAAAAACACAAGTCTAGAAACCTGGATTTCAAGAAATTTCCTGTGGGGAGGTTAGAATTAAGACTTCTTGCTAAACCTGAGGAAGCTTGTGTCATTCCAGCGTTAGCAGAATTTTTAGTGTTTTTCCTAAAATAAAATTTTACTGAAGTATATTATTCATACACAAACATTCATAAACAAGTGTATAGTAAAAGTTGTGAATGTACAAGACAAATATACATATCATCATACAGAGCTCCCATACATCACCCCATCACCATTTGTTAACAACTATGAAAAAGTATTGTCAAAATATTACTACTAACTATAGCCCATATCTTAGATTTGGTGTATTTTTCTTCAACCCACCTGATTATTAACACCTAGTATTAGTATTATATATTTGCAGTAGTTCACGAGAGAGCATTCTCATATTTGTTCTGTTAACTATAGTCCCATCTTTCACCATCAGATTCCATGTGTTATAGAGTCTCATGCTTTGTACAGTCCATTCCAGTTATACACTTAATGGCTCTCATTTTTATCCAGAGTTGTGCTATCATCACCTCAGTCAATTTTAGAACATTTTCATTACTTCAAAAGGAAAAATCCCATACCCACTTATACCCCCCTATCGTTGTCCTTTAGAATTGATATAAAATCTTTGCTGTTGCTGAGAAAGTATTACAATATTACCATTAACTGTGCCCATAAGTTACATTAGTTGTAATTTTCTGATGTATCACCGTATTTTAAGCACTTTGTAAAAGAAGAACATTCTTATATTTATACTGTTAACTGCAATCTTCATCCACCTGTGAAATCATTATACATTCCCTAGATTATTATTTAGTTTCCTCTCAATTGACATTTACATCCACCAACTACACTTTTCAGCCACAATCTCATTTATAAATCAGCAGTGTTAGTTATATTCACTATAATGTGTTACTATCAACTCTCTTCATTTCTACACTTTTACAATGAACCTTATTAAAAATTCTACATATGTTAAGTATCAGCTCCAATTCTCAGCCCACATTCTATCTTCCAGTAACCTATACTCTAGAGTCTATCTCCAAGAGTTTACTCATCCTATTTAGTTCACATTAATGAGACCACACAATATTTGTCCTTTTGTGTCTGGCTTATTTCACTCAACATAATGTCCTCAAGGTTCATCCTATTGTCATAAGCATCCCAATTTCATTTCTTCTTACAGCTGAAAGTATTTCATTGTATGTATATACCTTATTTTGTTTATCCATTCATCAGATGATGGACATTTGTGCTATTTCCATATTTTAGCAATTGTGAAAAATGCTGTTCTAAACATAGGTTTGAAAATGTCAGATCACATCCTTGCTTTCAGTTCTTCTGAATATATTCCTTGTAATGGGATTGCTGGATCATAACAGCAGTTCTATATTCAGCTTCTTGAGGTACTGCCAAACTGTCCTCCACAGAAGTTGCATGATTCTACATTCCCACCAACAGTGAAAGAGTATTCCTATTTCGCCACAGCTTCTCTATCACTTGTAGTTTGCTGGGGTTTTTTTGTTTCTTTGTTTTTTAACAATGGCCATTCTATAATGTGTGAAATGGTATCTTATTGTAGTTTTTTTTTTTTTTTTTTACTTTATCCATTTAACCCCCACCCCTACCCCTCTTGCTGTCTGTGTCCATTCACTGGGCGATTCTCTGTGTCTGTTTCCTGCCCTCTCTTCTCATCCTTCTCCTCCAGTCTTCACTGGGATTCGATCCTGGGCACCTCCTACGTGGGAGAGAGGTATTCTGCCACCTGTGTCACCTCAGTTCCTGGTTTTCGGCACATCTTGTCTTGGCTCTTCCTTGTGTTTCTTTCCTGCTGCACCATCATCTTGCTGTATAGCTCAGCAGGACCTGGCTTGCTGTGCACGGGCCTGGTGCACGCTGTGCACAGGCCTGGTGGCACACCGTGCACAGGCCTGGCCCACTTGCCTGCCTTCTATATTTTTATTTTACCAGGAGGTCCTGGGGATCAAACCCAGGTCCCTCCATATGGCAGACGGAAGCCCAATCACTTGAGCCACATCTGTCCCCTCATTGTAGTTTTAATCTGCATTTCTCTAATAGCTAGTGATGTTGAACATTTTTTCATGTGCATTTTGGCCATTTGTATTTCCTCTTAGGAGAAATGTGTATTCAAGACTTTTGCCCGTTTTTTAATTGGATTGCTATGTTTTTTATTGTTGGGTTGTATGACCTCCTTATATAACATTGACATCAAACTCTTAATGGATATGGGGTTTCCAAATATTTTCTCGCATTGAGTAGGCTGCCTTTTCACTTTCTTGACAAAGTCTTTTGAAGAAAAAAAGTTTTAATTTTGAGGAGGTCCCATTTATCTATTTTTTTTCCTTTGTTCCTTCTGCGTTGGATTTAAGGTTTAAAAAACTACCATCTACCACAAAATTGTGAAGATGTTTCCCTACATTTTCTTCAAGAGAATTTTATGGAGTTTTATGGTTGTAGCTTTTATATTTAGGCCCTTGATCCATACTGAGTTAATTTTTGTATAAGGTGTGATATACAGGTCCTCTCTTCTTCTTTTGGATATGGATATCCAATTCTCCCAACACCATTTGTTGAATAGACTGTTCTGGCCCAGAAAAGTGGGCATCACAGTATTGTCAAAAATCACTTGACCATAGGTATAAGGGTCTATTTCTGAGTTCTTGATTTAATACCATAGGTCAATATATTTATACCAGTACCATGCTCTCTTTTTTTCTTTGCTTATTTTCTAATTTTTGTTAACTTTATTTTGTACATTTAATAATTGAAAATATAAACAATTAAAAACTAAAAAGTAAACACAGATGAATAAATATATATATTTCTCAAATGTACTGGATACATTTAAATTTTTTTAAAAAATCAGACAATATGTTACATAGTATATTTGGTTCATAGTAATGCAGTCATACAGTATTTGTCCTTTTGTGTCTGGCTTGCTTCACTCAACATAATGTCCTCCAGCTTCATCCATGTTGTCATATGCTTTACGATTTTATTTCTTCTTACAGCTGCATAATAATATTCCATCGTGTGAATAGACCACAGTTTGTTTACCCATTCGTCTGTTGATGGACACCTGGGTTTTTTCCGACTTTTGACAATGGTGAATAATGCTGCTATGAACATCAGTGTGCAGATGTCTGTTCGTGTCACTGCTCTCAGTTCTTCTGGGTATATACCCAGTAGTGGTATTGCCAGGTCACGTGGCAAGTCTCTATTCAACTTCTTTAGGAACTGCCAAACAGTCCTCCACAGTGGCTGTACCTTCTGCATTCCCACCAATAGTGAATAAGTGTCCCTATCTCTCCACATCCTCTCCAACACTTGTAGTTCTCTGTCTTTTTAATAGTGGCCATTCTGATAGGTGCGAAATGCTATCTCATTGTAGTTTTGATTTGCATTTCCCTAATCATGAGTGATGTTGAGCATTTCTTCATGTGTTTTTTTGCCATTTGTACATCTTCTGTGGACAAATGTCTATTCAAGTCTTTTTGCCCATCTTTTAATTGGGTTGGTTGTCTTTTTATTGTTGAGTTGTAACATCTCTTTATATATCCTGGATGTTAAACCCTTATCAGATATGGGATTTCCAAATATTTTCCCCCATTGAGTTGGCTGCCTTTTTACCCTTTTGACAAAGGCCTGTGAGGTGCAAAAGTGTTTAATTTTGAGGAGGTACCATTTATCTATTCTTTCTTTTGTTGCATGTGCTTTGGGTGTAAGGTCCAACAAACCACCCCCTACTACAAGGTCTTGAAGATGTTCCCCTACATTTTCTTCTAGTAGTTTTATGGTCTTGGCCTTTATATTTAGATCTTTGGTCCATTTTGAGTTGATTCTTGTATAGGGGGTGAGATAGGAGTCCTCTTTCATTCTTTTGGTTACAGATATCCAGTTCTCCCAACACCATTTGTTGAAGAGACTGTTTTGTCCCGTTAACATGGACTTGGTAGGTTTGTCAAAAAACAATTGACTATATAGGTGAGGGTTTATTTCTGGATTCTCAATTCTATTCCACTGATCCATGTGTCTAGCTTTATGCCAGTACCATGCTGTTTTGACCACTGTAGCTTTGTAATATGTCTCAAGATCAAGCAGTGAAATTCCTCCCCTGTCATTCTTCTTTTTCAAAATGCTTTTGGCTATTTGGGGGTGCTTACCCCTCCAAAGGAATTTGGCAATTGCCTTCTCTAACTCTTTAAAGTAAGCTGTTGGGATTTGATTAGTATTGCACTGAATCTATAAATCAGTTTGTGTAAGCTTGACATCCTCATGATATTTATTCTTCCAATCCATGAACACGGAATGTCTTTCCATTTGCTTAGGTCTTTTTAAATTTCTTTTAGCATTGTTTTGTAGTTTTGTGCATATAGATCCTGTACTTCTTTGGTTAAATTAACTCCTAGGTATTTGAGTCTTTTTCTTGCTATTGAAAATGGAATTTTTCTCCTGATTTCCTCCTCAAGATTGTTCAGTACTAGTGTACAAAAACATTACTGCTTTTTGCATGTTGATCTTGTATCTGCAACTTTGCTGAACTCATATATTAGCTCCAGTAGCTTTCTCATAGATACTTCACGATTTTCTAAATACAGTATCATGTCATCTGCAAGCAGAGTTTTACTTCCTCTTTTCCTGTTTGGATGCCTTTAATTTTTTTTTTCTTGTCTAATTGCCCTAGCTAGAACTTCTAGTACAATATTGAATAACAATGGTGACAGTGGGCATCCTTGTTTTGTTCCCGATCTTAGAGGGAAAGCTTTCAACCTTTCCCCATTGAGTATGATGTTGGCTGTGGCTTTTTCATATATGCCTTTTATCACATTGAGGAATTTTCCTTCTATTCCTATCTTTTGAAGTGTTTTTATCAAAAAAGGATGCTGGATTTTGTCGAATGCCTTTTCTGCATCAATTGATATGATCATGTATGTTTTTTCCTTCAATTTGTTAATGTGGTGTATCACGTTGATTGATTTTCTTATGTTGAACCAACCTTGCATACCAAGAATAAATCCCACTTGGTCGTGATGTATAAGTCTTTTGATATGTTGTAGGATTTGATTTGCAAGTATTCTGTTGAGAATTTTTGTGTCTATGTTCATTATAAAGAGGGACTTGTAATTCTCTATTCTTGTAGTATAATTATCTGGTTTTGGTATTAGGCTGATGCTGGCTTCATAAAATGTATTGGGTAATTTTCCCTCCTCTTCAATTTTTTGAAAGAGTTTAAACAGGATTGGTGTTAATTCTTTTTGAAATGCTTGGTAGAATTCACCTCTGAAGTCTGGACTTTCCTTTGCTGGGAGAGTTTTGATGATGGATTCAATCTCCTTAAATGTGATTGGTTTGTTAAGTTATTGTATTTTTAGTAGCATCAGTATAGGTTGGTTGTGCATTTCTAGGAGTTTGTCCATTTCATCTAGGTTGTCTAGTTTGTTTCCATATAGTTTCTCATAATATCTTCTTATGATTCTTTTTATTTCTGTGGGGTCAGTGGGATTAGTTGTTTTGTCTGATAGTAGTATAGCTACCCTTGCTCTTTTCTGGTTACTATTCACGTGGAGTATTGTTTTCCAACCTTTCACTTTCATTCAGTTTGTATCCCTGTGTCTAAGGAGTTTCTTGTAAGCAGCATATGGATGGCTTATGTTTTTTTATCCGTTCTATCAGCCTCTATCTTATATTGGGGAGTTTAATCCATTCAAATTCAATGATACTACTGTACATGCACTATTTACTTCCTCCATTTTATTCTTTGATTTTCATATGTCATCTTGTTTTTGTCTGTCTTTTTACTCTTTTGGTTATCCTTTTGGCTATTCTTTCTTTTATACTCTTCTCCACACCTGTCTCCCCCATCTTTTTCTTTCAGGTTCTAAGGCTTCCTTTAATATTTCCTGCAAAGGTAGATTCTTTTTTGCAAACTCTCTTAGTTTCTGTTTGTTTCTGAATATTTTATACTCACCTTCATATCTGAAGGACAGTTTTGCCGGATAAAGAAGTCTTGGTTGGCAGTTTTTCTCTTTCAATTTCCTAATTGTATCATACCACTGTCTTCTCACCTTCGTGGTTTCTGTAGAGAAATCTGCACTAAGTTTTACTGGACATCCCTTGTATGTGATGGTTTGCTTCTCCTGTGCTGCTCTGAGAATTTTCTCTTTATCTTTGACATTTAACATTCTTATAGTATGTATCTTGGAGGAGGCCTATTTGGATTAATTCTGATTGGAGTACAGTGTGCTTCTTGGACAGGTAAGTTCATTTCTTTTGTGAGAGTTGAGAAATTTTCAGCTACTATTTCCTCAAGTACTCTTTCTGCCCCTTTTCCCTTCTCTTCTTCTTCTGTAACTCCCATGACATGTATGTTGTTGTGTTTTGTGTTGTCATTCAACTCTCTGAGCCGCTTCTCATTTTTTTCCATTCTTTTCTCTCTCTGTTCTTTTCTCTCTTCAGTATCACTTATTCTTTCTTCTGTCATTTTGAGTCAGTTGTTGTATTCCTCAAATGTGTTTTTGATCTCCCCTATTGAGTTTCAATCCCATGAGCTCTGTTACTTTTCTGTTCAGGATATCAAATTCTTCTTTGTGTTCACTCAATGTCTTCTTCATGTCTTTTATCTCTTAATATTGCCTTTCAATTCGTTAATTTGATTTTGGAAAGTTGTACACATCTCGCTGATTAGTTCTCTCAAATTCTGCATCTCTTCTGCGGCTTTGATATGTTCCTTTTCTTGGGCCATGTCTTCTATTTTCTTATATGGCTCATAATTTTTTGCTAATATCTAGGCATCTTGTAAGAGATGCTCAATCTCTTTCTCTTTTGTAGGGATTTAGTGACAGGAAGCTGTGGGATACCACTGTTCTTTGATTTTTGGCTCAACCTGGATTGTTAGGATTGTCCTGCTGGTTGCTCAAAACTGGGCACTGGACCCAGTAATTGGTTGTTGATTCGCTTCTTAGGGCCTTTGGGCAGGGAGACTACTGAAGCCGGGAAAAGCCTCTCCTACTTATTTTTAATTTTCTTGCATGCACTTTCTTGGTCTGCCAGGAGATGGCGCTCTTTGGCAGCTCTCATTTCAATGCCTGGTCGGAGTGTATTTGTTGCAACACTGCGTGGGTCAATGTGATAGAGCTTCCGTCTGGAGACTAGGAGCCTTGTAATTCAAACTTTGTCTGAGACAGTTCTCCAGCCTTATCTGGCAGCCCCCTCCGTTTTCCTGCCTGGAGATATTTCCACTCCCCTCTGAGTCCTCAACAGTCAGTACCTGTTAATAAAGGAGGAGATTGGGAGGGTTGTATATCTTTAGCCCCTTGCAGGCTCAAGGCAAACAATGGCACAGCACCACCCAGCCTGGAACGGCTCTTGGGACACAGCAGACATATTTGTGAGTCAAAAGCTGAGTCATCTTTAAACTATGTCCCTCTCTCTCTCCCCTTTCCTAAGGTGGTAGATCCCTGGAGGCCCCTTTGTAGTCACAGGCCCAGATGTCCGAAAATTTTAAAGTGTCTTTAATGTAGGTGAGGGTGCCAGCAACTGCATCCGCAGGTTTCAACTCACGGTTGTGTCGTCGCGATTTCCCTCCTTTGTCCCTATCTCCTCTGGGTGGTGTCCAGCCTTCTCCTGCTGTCCTAAAGTCTAGAAGATCTTTTTCGGGGCTGTTTCAGCCTGTCCTCTAGCTATTTTTCTGGAGGAGAAGAGATTGCCCTGTCTTAGTAGTCAGCCATCTTCCTGGAAGTCCATGCTGTTTTTACTACTGTAGCTAAGTAATATGATTTAAAGTCAAGAAGTGAGAATCCTCCAACTTCATTCTTTTTAAAGGTATTTTTGGCTATTTGTAGCTCCTTATCCTTCCAAATAAATTTGATAATTGGCTTTTGCAAAGTAGGCAGTTGGATTTTGAATTACATTGAAACTGTAAGTCAGTTTAGGTTGAACTGATATATTAACGATATTTAGTCTGCCAATCCATGAACATGGAAAGTACTTCCATTTATTTAGGTCTTCTTTGGTTTCTTAAGCAATGTTTTATAGTTTCTGACTACAGGTACTTCATGTCCTTGGTTAATTTTATTCTGAATATTTGATTCTTTTAGTCACTATTATGAATGGAATTTAAAAAAAATTCCTCCTCAGGTGACTCATCAGTAGTATAGAGAAGTGCTACTGATTTTTGTATATTAATCTTGTATCCTGCCACTTTGCTGAACTCGTCTATTAGTTCTAGTAGGTTTGTTATGGATTTTTCAGGAGTTTCTAGATATAGGGTCATATCATCAGCAAATAGCAAAAGTTTTATTTCTTCCTTTCCGATTTGGGTGCCTTTTTTTTTTTTTCTTTTTTCTTTTTAAAGGAGCTTTAGATTACATAAATGTTACGTTGAAAATATTGGGGAGCCCCATACACCCCACCCCCTCCCACACTTTTCCCTATTAACAACATCTTTAATTAGTATTGTACATTTGTTAAAATTGATGAACACATATTGAAGCATTGCTACTAACCATGGTCTACAGTTTACATTATGATTTACACTCTGTCCTGTACAATTTTGTAGGTTATGACAAAATATACAGTGGCCTGTATCCTTCACAGCATTGTCATGCAGGACAACTCCAATATCCCCAAAATGCCCCATGTTACACCTCTTCTTCCATCTCCCCCTCAGAACCTCTGGTGACCAGTGTCTTTATATCAATGCTATAAGTTCTTCCATTGATAGAATAATAATAAATCTACTTTAGTCCATAATTGCATTCCATCCTTATGTTTTTTCATTTCTCAATCTTGAGGATTTTGGGGTGGTGAAGCACACTCTGCTTCTGTTTGAGAGGGGTCTTAGATTGCATGGGGCAGATGAATGGGACTGTCTTGCTTGCCATTGTAGATACTCTGTTTTTTGGGATATGCATTGACCATCATTATCCTTTTGTTAGTTGTCCTGGGTGAGTCTGATGAACTGGAGAGTAGGTGTTGGCTGCAGCTCTGCTGAGATTCATGGCTCAACTGGCATATGAACTGCCAGAAGATTTAAGTCTCTGGGACATATATTTAATTAATTAGTATAGTGGTAATTATGGGTTCAAATAAATGGGGTAGGACAACCATGTGTAGGAAAAATATAAATGAATCTATCTCTGATACATTAGGGAGATAGGTTATCATATATTCTGAGGTAAGACCCACCAATTCCGATTTCCTACAGTTGTCTGACCTACCTATAGTATCTAGATGTCTCTAGAGCCTTCAGGAGCACCCCTGCTTGAGACATTGTTTACTGTGGCAGTTAGATGTGTATTAGCATAACCTCTGGAATGATCTCCTGATTCACTTGGAAATCTCTTAGCTGTAGAAACTCATTTGTATTTAACATTTTCCTCTTTTGGTCTAGGTCTTTTTCCAAATGCATCACTAGTTGGCACTTGGTAATAATCCCTCAGTGCCATGAAGGCTTATCCCTGGGAGTCATGTCCCATGTTGGGGGGAAGGTAGTAAATTTATATGCTGAGTTTGGCTTAGAGAGAAGCCACATTTGAGCAACAAGTTGGCTTTCAGGAGGTAATTCTTATACAATATATAATACTAGGTGTATTAGTCAGCCAAAGGGGTGCTAATGTGAAATACCAAAAATGGGTTGGTCTTTATAAAGGGTATTTATTTGGGGTATAAGTCCACAGATACCAGGCCATAAAGCATTAAGTTTCTTCTCTCACCACAGTCCATCGCCATGTGTTAGAGCAAGACAGCTGCCGGCATTTGCCAGGGTTCAGGCTTCTGGGGTTCCTCTCTTCCCGGGGCTGCGTTTCTCTCCGGGCTTAGCTCCTGTTTCCTCCACGAGGTCAGCTGCAGACGATCAGGCGAACGGCTTGCTTCTCTTCCCCTGGGGCCTTCTTTCCAACATCAAAACTGCTTCGCAAAAGACTACCTCAACTGTCCTTTGCCTTGCCTTTAATATTCAATTCCCCACCCACCAAGGGGTGGGGCTCAACGCCCTAATCCTAACCTAATCATGCCCAGATTAACAGATCAGTTTACAAGCATGATCCAATTATATTTTTGGAATTCATAATTACATCAAATTCCCCAACAGTTACACTAGGTTAAGTTTAAATTTCACAAGAACAAGGTTTATGAATACAAGCATCAATATCAAGGGCCTGGTGTGTTGGTCTGTCCTTCTTCACTTGGCACTGCCCTTGTACTCTAGAGATTCTTGCCACTCTGTGAGATAATATACCAGGACTCCCCAGGATGGGAATTCAATATTCTGTTAGTTATTCTGTGGGTCTCTACCCAACAGAAACAACACCCCATTACCATATGAACATTCACATTCCATAGAGGCATTCCTCAGGTACACCCCTGCCACAGTTGCAACCTTCTACAATCCAAAACCTCCCCCAAAGCAAAGCCAACAACAAAAATAATAATAAAAGGACAACCAGCAAGATGGCAGCAGAGTAAGGAGCTCCTAGCATCAGCTCGTAATACAGGGCAGTTAATAATCACCCACAGCTATCTAAAGCACCTCTTTGTGGGCTCCAGGAGAGCAGAAGAGCATCCTGCAGCATCCTTGAAAGAATGGAAGGAGGAGACTGCTCAACTCTAGAGAAGATTCATAAGTAGAGCACCCCATGCCCCAGAGGCCAGTGCCCATCCTCCACTGGTGGCACAAGCCACCTTGGGAGCTTTTCTGTGGCTGGAATTGGAAGCTCCACTTACCAAAAACGGGGGAGGAGGAGACAGTTGGGAACCAACTTCAGCTACGCATTAGTAAATTCGGTGGACTAATCCTACGAGCATCTAAAGTTTGAACCTGTCCAAGTGAAAAAGAGGCTGGTCGCTACCATTTTAACTCTGCCCCTGGCATGAAGGGAAGCAGGATGGACTGGAAATTACAGTGCTATTAGGGACTGGCTTCTTTCCATCTGGATCAGATTGCAGCTCTAGCATAAACCTCAGCCCCACCTCTGGCAGGGAGGAAGCTGGTGGGCCCTGCACCAGCCTCTCTGGGTAACCGCAGGTAAATTCGGTTGGCACAGACTGAATAGTCGGAAGTCTGCTGGGGCAACTGCAGTCATTTTGGACCCATACAACATAGATTGCTGCCCATACCTGCAGCTCCATCCTTACCCCAGGCAGGGGAGTAGGGGTATGAAGCTTCATCAGTCTCTCTGGGCAACTACAGTCTAGGCCTGCATGACTTGGACACAGCTGTGGCTCTGTCCTGACCCATGGCAAAGGAGAAAGTTGGGAGAAGCTTCATCAGTACCTTATGAGGGTAACTTGAGCCTCCACAGCTTACAGCACCAACTACATCCTTGGCTCCTACTACACAACCAGCAAGGGAGAATGGGCAAGAAAGCCCTAAACTAAAGAGAGAAACTGCACCCAGGATAAATACTCTAGTAAGCCAGATGCCAAGACCCCAACAAAAAATTACAATCCATACCAAGAAACAGGAAGGTAAGGCCCAGTTAAAGTAACAAGATAAGCCCCAGATAACATAAAGAAGTTGAGACAACTAATCATAGATGTTCAAACAAATCTCCTTAATAAATTCAGTGAGATGGCTAAAGAGATTAAGGATATTAAGGAGATATTAGATGAGCACAAAGAAGAATTTGAAAGCATACATAGAAAAATAGCAGATCTTATGGGAATGAAAGGTGCAATAAAGGAAATTAAAAATACACTGGAATCATATAATAGCAGATTTGAGGAGGCAGAAGAAAGGATTGGTGAGCTTGAAGAAATGGCCTCTGAAAGCATACATAGAAAAGAACAGGTAAAGAAAAGAATGGAAAAAATTGAACAAGATCTCAGGGAACTAAATGACAGCAAGAGATGTGCAAACATATGTGTCATGGGTGTCCCAGAAGGAGAAGAGAAGAGAAAAAAGGGGCAGAAGGAATATTTGAAAAAATAATGGTAGAAAATTTCCCAACCCTATTGAAGAACATAGATATCCATGTCCAAGAAGCACAACATACTCCCATCTGAATAAATCTGAATAGACCAATTCCAAGACACATACTAATCAGAATGTCAAATGCCAAAGACAAAGAGAATTCTGATAGAAGCAAGAGAAAAGCAACGTGTAAGGGATACCCAATAACATTAAGTGCCGATTTCTCATCAGAAACCATGGAGGCAAGAAGATGGTATGATATATTTAAGATACTGCAAGAGGAAAACTGCCGGTCAAGAATCTTATAGCCAGCAAGATTGTCTTTCAAAAATGAGGGTGATTTTAGAATATTCACAGATAAACAGAAACTGAGTGTTTGTAACCAAGAGACTGGCTTTGCAGGAAATCCTAAAGGCTGTGCTACAGCCTGAATAGAAAAGACAGGGGAGAGAGAGGACTTGAAGAGAGTCTAGAAATGAAGATTCTATCAATAAAAGTAACTAAAAGTATCAAAAGATTGGTGAAAATAAAATATGACAGATAAAACCCAAATATTCAAGAATAAACATAACCAATGATGTAAAGCACTTGTATTCAGAAAAGTACAACTCATTGTTAAAAGAAATAAAGACGCAAGTAATTGGAAGTACATTCCATGCTCACGGATTGGAAGACTAAATATCAAGATATCAGTTCTACTCAAATTGATATACAGAGTTAATGCAACCCCAATAAAAATTCTACCAGCATTTTAAAAATAAATGGAAAACACAATTATCAAATTTATTTGGACAGGTAAGGGGTCCTGAATAGGCAGAAACAAAAAGAAAAAGCGAAGTTGGAGGACTCTCATTTCCGGACTTTAGGTCATATTATCTAGCTACAGTGGTAAAAACAGCATGGTACCAGCATAAAGACAGACACATAGACCAATGGAACCGAATTGATGGTTCAGAAACAGACCCTCACATCTATGGTCAAGCGATTTTTGACTAGCCTGTCAAACCCACCCAGCTCGGGCAGAACAGTCCATTCAACAAATGGTGCTGAAAGTCCTGGATATCCATAGCCAAAAGAAAGAAGGAGGACCCCTATCTCACACTTTATAAAAAAATTAACTCAAAATGGATGAAAATTTTAAATATAAAAGCAATAACCATAAAGCTTCTAGAAGAAAATATAGGAAAATATCTTCAAGACCTGGTGGTAGATGGTGAATTCTTAAAGGAGATACGAGGAAGATTAAGATGGACTGCTGATGTTTAATGTATGTAGAAGTTTTACTTAACTTTGCTGTAAATGTGAAAATGTACAGAGTTGATGGTAACACATTATAGTGAGTAACAGCTGGTTTATAAATGGGAATGTCGCTGAAAATGGTAGTCTAGGGATATAAATACCAACTGAGAGAAAGCTAGAGAATAAACTAGGGACTGAATAGCACAGTAAACCCAGAGATGGATAAAAATTGCAGTTGATGGTACAAATGCACGAATGTCCTTTGTGAGCTAGAGCAGATGTACATGTTATGTATGTTTGCTTTGTAAGTTCACAACTTTTACTATACACTTATATATGTTCATCTATAAATGATATAAAATAATAATAGGGTGAGTTGGGGGAAAATACTTTGGTTAATAGTAATATTTTGAGGATGCTCTTTAATCATTAGTTTAAAATGTTTCACAACAATGCAAGGTATTGTTGGTAAGGTAAGTTATGAGAACCCTGTATGATGTTATGTATGTTTGTTTTTTAAGTTCACTACTATTACTATACACTTATTATGTATGTATGTTTGCGTATGATTGATATACTTCAATAAATTAAAAAATAATAATATAAAAAAGTAAATAAGTAATTTTTTGCATTGTGTCATCACAGTAATATCTGTTGTCTTTTATGTATATTGACAGTTTCTTTTGTGTGATTCCCCCAGTGTCTTTTTTTTTTTTTTTTCCACTTTATTTTCCAAAAAGCTTAGGTTACAGAAAAGTCACATAGAAAATATAGGGGATTCCCATATACCCCACCCAATCCCCCCTACAACCTCCTCTACCAATAACATCCTACATGAGTATGGTACGTTTGTTACAATTGATGAACAAACATCAAAGCAAGATTGGTATTAGATCTTCTTTGAATGATTGATAGAATTCACCTGTGAAGCCATCTTGTCCTGGGCTTTTCATTTTGAGGAGGTTTTTGATGACTTTCAATCCCTTGACTTGTGATTGATTTGTCTTCTATTTTTTCTAGATTCATAGGTTGTTCGTGTGTTTCTAGGAATTTGTCCATTTCATCTATGTTGTCTAGTTTGTTGGTGTACAGTAGTTCATAGTATCCTTTTATGATCTGTCTTATTTCTGTGGGGTCAGTGGTAATGTCCTCTCTTTCATTTCTGATTTTGTTTAATTGCATCTTCTCTCTTTTTTTGTCAGGCTAGCTAAGGTTTGTCAATTTAGTAGATCTTCTCAAAGTATCAACTTTTGGTTTTATTGATTTTTCTCTCTCTCTCTTTCTCTTTTTTTTAAGGGTAGGCAAATGAGTAGTTTATTAAGAAAGCAAAAGAAAAGTACACACCCCAGACATGAGTGCAGGTGGGCTACAGGATTAGATGTGTGCGTGGGCCCCCAGGGTAGGACTTTTTAAGGCCTTACCTCCTCCCCTTTCCCCATATTAAGGAGGGTTCTCTGGTATTTGCTGCCCTGATTGGTTGCCTTTCTACCTTCTTCTGTCAGCTTTCAGGGAACCAGTGGGGAGGCTTTTCTGTTTGGAGTTATCTGGGACTTATTTTGAGCTCAGGAGTTTCAAATGGGATCACGTGACCAGGGTCTTTTGTGGGCTTTTTGGCTGTAACGGTTACAGCTGTCTCCCCTCAGGGTGTTCTGGGCAGGGTCTGTTGGCTATGTTCGGGGGGGGGGGGTCCCAGCTGTTATGGCTTTTTTCTGACCAGCTGCCTTCCCTGTTTCCTATACTAACCTATCTCAACTCCCCCTTCAGAGAGTTTACACCCTTATTCTTAAGGGGGGAGCTGAAGGGCAATGGTCATTCTTCTATAGCTGTTTCCTGCTGGTCAAGGGCAGTGGTCCCTGCCTGATGGAGTGTGAAGCTCTCTGGCTATTCTATTGAGGTTGAGGGAAGGTGGGTCCAGCACCGTAGTTGGAACTAGATTAAATTCCCACATGTCTAATAGCTTTTTCTGGAAGGCATTGATTCTGGAAGAAATAAAACTAGTTAGAATTTTTAAGATACATGGTCCTACTAAAAGAATAAAGAAGATGGTGGTAAGTGGCCCCAAAAAGGGGGCCACCCATGATATACTGGACCATGGGAGCAAGAAAGTCCAGGTACCTCCAGAGGCCACATCTTCCCAAAGTTATTGGGCTTCATCTTATAAGTTTCACATGCTGACTAGGACTGTTCCAGAGCTATTTACATAGAAACAGCATTTCTCCCTGAGGAACAGACAGGTTCCTCCCTGTACCTCTGTTAGCATGTTTAGGGCACTGTACCACAGTCGTCAGGGTGTCTATTTTCTGTCTAAGAGCTTCTAAGGCATGGCTAGTTTCTTCTATGCTATTGGTTGACTCTAGGGAGAAATTGTGGTAGGCCTGCTACATTTGGTATAAATTGCTAACCCTAGTTCCCATGGCAGTGGTTATGCCTAGGACAACTAGGAGAGGTATGAGACGTACTGCCCTCAACATAAACTCTCAAAGACAATCTAGGCAACAACAAAACAAGCATAAAGCAAGCAAAATAAAGACTTAAGAAAGCCATTCTTTTATCTTATAGGCACATTCATTAACTACTTAAAAAATGATTTGTTTCCCAAGACTTTTAAGATGTTCAATATTCCTCTGTATATGATCTAGAATAGAAGAGATATGTTCAGGTATATAGGTACAGTACTTAATCAATGCACAGGTTCCTCTTTGAGCTGAAACCTTGACCAGAAACCTTCAGCTTTGTTCCTCTAGGGAAATTCCCAGGCAGCAGCTAGGCATGGAGCTGAGGGATCCAGCAAAGCCCTGTGGCCAATAAGACACTAACTGGAGCTGCATCCCCATTAGCTACCTCTTGCAAGGGGCAAAGTCCTGTATGGTTTTTTTGCTGGAAGGATTGGAGTGTTGCAAAGGGATGGGCAGGGAACTAGGAGGCTGTTCTCCAGGAACTTTTTAATGATGGGCCAGAGGCCTTTAACAGCTTCCTCCTTGAGGGAATACTGCTTAATTGATGGCTTATAAGGAGGTTTCTTATTCTACAGGGGAGAAGTTTAGTAAATGGCCTAGATCCTGATTCCCCATTTACTCCCCTTTTTAGGGTCTAAAGACGCTAGGGTGGTCCAGAGTGGCAGATCTGGACTAAGTGGCTCCTGTGTTAATTTGAAAAATTAACAATCTTACCTGCCACATCAAGTGTCACCTGAGGCTCCTCTGGTTGATAGTTCACAGTGTCAACCTGGGAACCACACCTTGGCTTCAGCCCCTTTCATCCTTCCCTGGAGTACAGCCCTGGTAGGTCCCAGCAGCAAGGCAACTTGGGACCAGGAGCCTGCCTCTCCACACTTGAAGTAGGTTCATGCTGATGTGGAGCCTGGATTTGGGAGGCTCTGGGGTGACAGGGTGATTTTAGTGGCAGCAGCTAAAAGGTGAGCCTATTCCTTGGCTCCAGTCTTGCCCTTTCTCACCTGTTTCTCCTCGATGGCATGGTCTCGATTGTTGAAAACTGAGAAGACTTTCTAAAAGAGAGTTCCTGGAAATTTGGAGACCCAGGGAAAGTTTTTGCAGCTTCCTATGGATATCTGAGGCAGACTGACTAATATAGTGAGTTCCTAGGAGGATCTATTCTAATCTAGAGTCAGGACATACCAGAGGATATTTTTATTGCCTCTGCCAGCTTTCCTTGAAATAAGGCTGGGTTTTTAGGTTCTTCTTCTGAGTAATTTCCCTGAGCTTATTATAATTGACTGATTTGGTAGTGCATTGCCTCATCCCTTTGAAGAGACATGTGACCACATGGTCTCTGACTCTCAGATCTACCTGGCCTCTCTTTCCCTCTTACACAGGTTTAACTGGAATTTAGGGTCCCATACAAAGACCACACTTGGCCATCATCTAATTTGTATTGTGGCTATGTGGTATGGCAGGAAAAGATTAGCCTCTTCCTTTTTAGACCATCAGTAGGCAGGTTGTCCCAATTCCTGAGAACGTACCCCAATGGGGAGCCTGCTGGAATGCTGGAGAAGCCACCCATTATCCTAGGGGAGGATAAATGTGTTTTCCAATATCGGTGGCATCCCACTCCTAGACCTGACCAACAAATTGCTCGCCACCCCATTTTCCCAGGTTTCAGAAGCCCTGCTTACCATCCCAATGTTCTGGGTATTGGGAGCCATGCTCGCTGGATGTCCCCAGGGCCTTAGAGGTCTTGGGAGACATCTGGGTCCTGTTCCCAGACTGAAGCTAACAAGCTGAACTTCCTCCCTAGGAAAGGGACTGGCTAGGGACTCTACTTTCAGCCTACTTTTACAGAGGTCTTAGGAAGTGGCCGTGAGAGAGAGCTCATTCTATGGCCACTGCCAGGGACCGGGTTTTGCAGTTAAACTAGACATTGAGAGGCACATTAAGAAGCTAGAGGCTGTTTTGTGGCTTGCAAGCAGACAGCCTCGGGGGCCCCAGAGGTAATGAATTAACAGGAATCTCAGGGCCTTCTGGGGACTGAGGAAGGAACCTGGCTAATAAGAGTGCACAGACCAGCTCTGATGAAAAGCCTAGTCTCACCAGTTTTCACTGGGTATTGGGGAATGTTATTCACCTCTTTGTCTCCTGCCATGGCTCCCCAAATATGTTTGCAGAATGCTCTGGGTTCTGGGTTCTTGGCTATGTTGCATAAAGGAATTTAAGAACGTGGGTAGGCAAGAAAGTAGAGTTTATTAGGAAACAAGAAAAAGGGAAAGTACACACTCAAGACATGGGTGCGGGCGGGCTCCAAGGTGAGACGTGCCTCTACTGTTTTTTTGTTCTCAATTACATTTCTTCTTTTTTTTTCTTTTTGAAGATTTATTTATTTATTTATTTATTTATATCCATTTTTACCCCCCATCTCCCCCCTGTTTTTGCAGTTTTTGTGTCCATTTGCTGGGAAATTCTCTGTGTCTGTTTCCTGCCCTCTCTTCTCATCTGTCTCCTTCTGTCTTCACTGGAATTTGATCCTGGGAATCTCCGATGTGGCAGAGGCGTCCTACTTCCTGTGCCACCTTAGTTCCTGGTCTTTTGGCGCATCTTGTCTTGGCTCTCCCTTGTGTCACTCTCCTGTTAGGTCATCATCTTGCTGCGTAGCTGAGCAGGGCCTGATGGCGCACCGGCTCACGGGGCCTGGGGGGCTCATCTGCTTGCAGGGTCTGACAGTGCACCCATGCACAGGGCCTAGCGGCCCATGTGCCTTCTATATTTTTCTTTATTTTTAACGGGAGGTACCAGGGATCAAACCCAGGTCCCTCCATATGGGAGACAGATGACCAACCATTTGAGCCACATCCGCCCCCTCAATTACATTTATTTCTGCTGTGATCTTTATTATTTCTTCCCTTAGGCTTGGTTTGAGATTAGATTGCTGTTCTTTTTCTAGTTCTTCCAGAACTAGAAAAAGCAGTTAGGTCTGCTATTTTAGCTCTTCCTTCTTTTTTGAGTGGAAGCATTGAGGGGTATAAATTTCCCCCTCGGCACTGCCTTTGCTATAGCCCATATGTTGTGTTATCAATTTCCTGTGTTTCAAGAGGTTACTCAAGAGTGTATTGTTTATAATCTCCATATATTTATGAATTTTTCCTTTTTCTGCCTGTTATTTTTTTTTACTTTGTACATTTAATAATTGAAAATATAAACAATTAAAAACTAAAAAGTAAACACAGATGAATAAATATATACATTTCTCAATTAAATGTAATGGATACATATAAATATTTTTTTGAATCAAGCAATATGTTACACAATATATTTGGTTCATAGTAACGCATTCATACAGTATTTGTCCTTTTGTGACTGGCTTGCTACGCTCAACATAATGTCCTCCAGGTTCATCCATGTTGTCATGTGCTTTACGACTTCATTTCTTCTTACAGCTGCATAATATTCCATTGTGTGAATAGACCACAATTTGTTTATCCATTCGTCTGTTGATGGACACCTGGGTTTTTTCCAACTTTTGGCAATGGTTGCTATGAACAAAGGTGTGCAGATGTCTGTTCGTGTTACTGCTCTCAGTTCCTCTGGGTATATACCCAGTAGTGGTATTGCTGGGTCACGTGGCAAGCCTCTATTCAACTTCTTTAGGAACTGCCAAACAGTCCTCCACAGTGGCTGTACCTTCTGCATTCCCATCAACAGTGAGTAAGTGTTCCTATCTCTCCACATCCTCTCCAACACTTGTAGTTCTTTATCTTTTTAATAGTGGCCATTCTGATAGGTGTGAAATGATATTGTAGTTTTGATTTGCATTTCCCTAATCATGAGTGATGTTGAGCATTTCTTCATGTGTTTTTTTGCCATTTGTACATCTTCTGTGGACAAATGTGTATTCAAGTCTTTTGCCCATTTTTTAATTGGGTTGGTTGTCTTTTTATTGTTGAGTTGTAACATCTCTTTATATATCCTGGTGGATATGAAACCCTTATCAGATACGTGATTTCCAAATATTTTTCCCCATTGAGTTGGCTGCCTTTTTACCCTTTTGACAAGTCCTGTGAGGTGCAAAAGTGTTTAATCTTGAGGAGGTCCCATTTATCTATTTTTTCTTTTGTTGCATGTGCTTTGGGTGTAAGGTCCAAGAAACCACCACCTACTACAAGGTCTTGAAGATGTTTCCCTACATTTTCTGGTAGGTAGGTAGCAATTTGGTAATTGCCTTCTCTAATTCTGTAAAGTAAGCTGTGGGGATTTTGATTGGTATTGCATTGAATCTGTATATCAGTTTGGGTAAGATTGACATCTTCATAATATTTGTTCTTCCAACCCATGAACACAGAATGTCTTTCCATTTGTTTAGGTCTTTTAAAATCTCTTTTGTCATTGTTTTGTAGTGTTCTGCATATAGATCCTGTATCTCTTTGGTTAAATTAACTCCTAGGTATTTGAGTCTTTTTCTTGCTATTGAAAATGGAATTTTTCCCCTGATTTTCTCCTCAGGTTGTTCAGTACTAGTGTAAAAAAACATTACTGATTTTTGCGTGTTGATCTTCTATCCAGCCACTTTGCTGAATTCTTTTATTAGTTCAGTAGCTTTGTCATGGAAAACTACAGTATTTTCTAAATACAGGATCGTGTCATCTGCAAACAGTGAGAGTTTTACTTCCTCTTTTCCTATTTGGATGCCTTTAATTTTTTTTTTTTTTTTTTTCTTGTCTAATTGCCCTAGCTAGAACTTCTAGTACAATGTTGAATAACAATGGTGACAATGGGCATCCCGATCTTAGAGGGAAAGCTTTCAACCTTTCCCCATTGAGTATGATGTTGGCTGTGGCTTTTTCATATATGCCTTTTATCATATTGAGGAATTTTCCTTCTATTCCTATCTTTTGAAGTGTTTTTATCAAAAAAAGGATGCTGGATTTTGTAGAATGCCTTTTCTGCAACTATTGAGATGATCATGTGGTTTTTTTTTCCTTTGATTTGTTAATGTGGTGTATCACAATGATTGATTTTCTTATGTTGAACCAGCCTTGCATACCAAGAATAAATCCCACTTGGTCGTGATGTGTGTCTTTTGATATGCTGTTGGATTCGATTCGCAAGTATTTTGTTGAGAATTTTTGCATCTATCTTCATTAGAGAGATTGATCTGTAATTTTCTTTTCTTGTAGTATCTTTATCTGGCTTTGGTATTAGGGTGATGTTGGCTTCATAAAATGTGTTGGGTAATTTTCCCTCCCTTCAATTTTTTGGAAGAGTTTAAACAGGATTGGTGTTAATTCTTTTCGAAATGCTTGGTAGAATTTACCTGTGAAACCATCTGGTCCTGGACTTTTCTTTGCTGGGAGATTTTTGATGACGGATTCAATCTCCTTAAATGTGATCGGTTTGTTAAGTTCTTGTATTTCTTGTAGCATCAGTGTAGGTTGGTTGTGCGTTTCTAGAAATTTGTCCATTTCATCTAGGTTATCTAGTTTGTTGGCATATAGTTTTTCATAATATCCTCTTATGATTCTTTTTATTTCTGTGAGGTCATTTATAACTTCCCTCCTTTCATTTCTGATTGTATTTATTTGCATCTTCTCTCCTTTTTTCTTTGTTAGTCTAGCGAGGGGTTTGTCAATTTTATTGATCTTCTCAAAGAACCAGTGTTCGGTTTTGTTGATTTTCTCTATTGTTTTTCTGTTCTCATTTTCATTTATTTCTGCTCTAATCTTTATTATTTCTTTCCTTCTGCTTGCTTTGGGATTGGTTTGCTGTTCTTTTTCTAGTTTCTCTAGTTATTCAGTTAAATCTTTGAGTTTAGCTCTTTCTTGTTTTTTAATATAGGCATTTAGGGCTATAAATTTCCATCTCAAGACTGCCTTCACTATATCCCATAAGTTTTGATACGTTGTGTTCTCATTATTTGTCTCAATATATTTACTGATTTCACTTGCAATTTCTTCTTTGACCCGCCGATTATTCAGGAGTGTGTTGTTCAGTCTTCACACATTTGTGAATTTACTTTTTTCCTGTTTGTTATTGATTTCTAGTTTCATTCCATTATGATTTGAGAAGGTGTTTGTATAATTTCAATTTTTTATATTATTGAGAGCTGAATTGTGACCTAACATGTGATCTATCCTGGAGAAAGATCCATGGGCACTTGAGAAGAATGTATAACCTGCTGAGTTTGGATGCAGTATTCTATATATGTCTGTTAGGTCTAACTTATTTATCATATTGTTCAAGTTCTCTGTTTCCTTGTTGCTCTTCTGTCTAACTAATGATGTGAGTGGGGTGTTGAAGTCTCCAACGATTATTGTAGAAATGTCTATTTCTGCCTTCAGTTTTGCCAGAGTTTGTCTCATATATTTTGGGGCGCCCTGGTTAGGTGTGTAGATATTTATGACTGTTATATCTTCCTGGTGGATTGTCCCTTTTATTAATATATAATGGCCTTCTGTATCTGTTATAACTTCCTGCTTTCTTCTGGTTATTATTCGCATGGAGTATCTTTTTCCAACCTTTTTCTTTCATTCAGTTTGTATCCCTGTGTCTAAGGTGAGTTTCTTGTAAGCAGCATATGGATGGCTCATGTTTTTTTATCCGTTCTATCAGCCTGTATCTTTTGATTGGGGAGTTTAATCCATTCAAATTCAATGATACTACTGTACAAGCACTATTTACTTCCTCCATTTTATTCTTTGATTTTCATATGTCATCTTGTTTTTGTCTGTCTTTTTACTCTTTTGGTTATCCTTTTGGCTATTCTTTCTTTTATACTCTTCTCCACACCTGTCTCCCCCATCTTTTTCTTTCAGGTTCTAAGGCTTCCTTTAATATTTCCTGCAAAGGTAGATTCTTTTTTGCAAACTCTCTTAGTTTCTGTTTGTTTCTGAATATTTTATACTCACCTTCATATTTGAAGGACAGTTTTGCCGGATAAAGAAGTCTCAGCTGGCAGTTTTTCTCTTTCAGTTTCCTAATTGTATCATACCACTGTCTTCTCACCTTCGTGGTTTCTGTAGAGAAATCTACACTAAGTTTTACTGGACATCCCTTGTATGTGATGGTTTGCTTCTCCTGTGCTGCTCTGAGAATTTTCTCTTTATCTTTGACATTTAACATTCTTAATAGTATGTATCTTGGAGGAGGCCTATTTGGATTAATTCTGATTGGAGTGCAGTGTGCTTCTTGGACAGGTAAGTTCATTTCTTTTGTGAGAGTTGAGAAATTTTCAGCTATTATTTCCTCAAGTACTCTTTCTGCCCCTTTCCCCTTCTCTTCTTCTTCTGTAACTCCCATGACATGTATGTTGTTGTGTTTTGTGTTGTCATTCAACTCTCTGAACCGCTTCTCAATTTTTTCCATTCTTTTCTCTCTTCAATTTTAGCTGCTCTGTCTTCGGTATCCCTTATTCTTTCTTCTGTCATTTCAAGTCTACTGTTTTATGCCTCAAATGTGTTTTTGACCTCACCTATTGTGTCTTTCATTCCCATGAACTCTGTTAATTTTCGGTTCGGGATTTAAAATTCTTTGTGTTCGCTCAGTGTCTTCTTGATGCCATTTATCTCTTTAAGTATATAGTCTTTCAACTCATTAATTTGATTTGGAAATTTGTGCTCATCTCGCTGATTAGTTCTCTCAAATTCTGCATCTCTTCTGGGACTTTGATGTACTCTTTTTCTTGGGCCATGTATTTTATTTTCTTTGTATAGCTCGTAATTTTTTGCTGGTGTTTAGGCATCTGGTTAGGATGTATTTTACTCAGATATTCAGTATCTTTCTCTTTTATAGGGATTTAGTAGCAGGAGGCTGTGAGTTACCAAAGTCTGATTTTTGGCTCAACCTGGATTGTTAGGATTGTCCTGCTGTTTGCTCAAAACTGGGCACTGGAAACTGATTTATAGATTCAATGCAATACCAATCAAAATCCCAACAGCTTACTTTACAGAATTAGAGTAGGCAATTACCAAATTCATCTGGAAGGGTAAGTGCACCCGAATAGCCAAAAGCATTCTAAAAAAGAAGAGCAATGTGGGAGGAATTTCACTGCCTGAACTTGAAACATATTACAAAGCTACAGTGGTCAGAACAGCATGGTACTGGCATAAAGATAGACATATCGATCAGTGGAATAGAATTGAGAATCCAGAAATAAATCCTCACCTATACAGTCAACTGGTTTTTGACAAACCTACCAAGTCCATGTTAACGGGACAAAACAGTCTCTTCAACAAATGGTGTTGGGAGAACTGGATATCTGTAACCAAAAGAATGAAAGAGGACCCCTATCTCACCCCCTATATAAGAATCAACTCAAAATGGATCAAAGATCTAAATATAAAAGCCAGGACCATAAAACTACTGGAAGAAAATGTAGGGAAACATCTTCAAGACCTTGTAGTAGGTGGTGGTTTCTTGGACCTCACACCCAAAGCACGTGCAACAAAAGAAAACTGGGCACTGGACCCAATAATTGGTTATAGAGTCACTTTCTAGGGCCTTGGGCAGGGAGGCTATAGAGGCCAGGAAAAGCCTCTCCTACTTATTTTTAATTTTCTTATGTGTACTTCCTTGGTCTGCCAGGAGATGGCGCTCGTTGGCAGCTCTCAAGTCAATGCCTGGTCTGAATGTGTTTGTTGTGACACAGGCCAGATCAATGTGATAGAGCTTCCTGTCTGGAGGCTAAGAGCCTTGTAATTCAAACTTTCTGAGACAGTTCTCCAGTCTTCTCTGGCAGCCCCCTCCCTTTTCACAGCTAGGAAATATTTCCACTCCCCTCTGAGTCCTCAATAATCAGTCCCTGTTAGTAGAGGAAGAGATTGGGAGGTTTGTATATCTTTGGCCCCTTGCAGGCTCCAAGGCAAACAATGGCACAGCCCCACCTGGCCTGGAAGGGCTCTCGGGACAGGGCAGACCAAACCTGGGAGTCAAAAGCTGAGTCAGCCTGAATCAGCCCCAGGCTCTCTCTCCCCTCTCCTGTGGAGTCCTCAACAATTAGTCCAGGCTAGAAGAGAGGGAGATTGTGAGGATCAGATTTCTCCAGTCCTTCACCGGCTCCCAGGGCAAACCACCGTGTGGTCCCACCTGACCTGGAAGGGCCTGTGGGGCACCGCAGTCCAAATTTGCAGGTCACAACCTGACTCAGCCTTGGGCTGTGTCCCTCTGACTCCCGTTTCCTGGGTGGTAGATCCCTGGAGCCCTCTTTGTCTGTAGTTGCAGGCCCAGAGGCCCGAGAATTCTAAAGAGTCTTTAATGTGGGGGAGGGTGCCAGCAGCAGCTGGTTCCAACTCACGGTTCTGTCCTCGTGATTTCCCTCTTTTCTTTCTCTCTCCTCTGGTTGGTGTGCAGTGTTCACCTGCTGTTCTAAACCCTAGAAGATCTTTTTTGGGGCTGTTTCAGTCCATCCTCTAGCTATTTTTCTGGAGAAGAGATTCCCGTGTCTTACTAGTCCGCCATCTTCCTGTTATTGATTTCTACCTTCATTCCATTATGATCAGAGAAAGTGTTTTGCATAATTTATATCTTTTAAAATTTATTGAGACCTGTCTTGTGACACAGCATATGGTCTCTCCTAGAGAAGCATCCATTAACACTTGAGAAGAATGTATAAGTTTTGGTGTGTAATGCTCTATAAATGTCTGTTAGATCTAGTTCATTTATCATATTTTTCAAGCTCTCTGTTTCCTTATTTATCTTCTGTCCAAATATTCTATCCAAGGCTGAGAGTGGTGTGTTGTAGTCTTCAACTACTATTGTAGAGACGTCTGTTTTTCCCTTTGGTTTTGCCAGCGTGTGCCTCATGTATCTTGTGGCACCCAGGTTAGGTGCATAAATATTTATGATTGTTATTTCTTCTTGGTGATTTGTCCCCTTTTAAAATATATAGTGACCTTCTGCATTTCTTATAATAGTTTGCATTTAAAATCTATTTTGTTTCATATAAGTATCACTACTCCAGATATTTTTTTAGTTGCTATTTGCATGGATTAACCTTTTCTAACCTTTCACTTTCAACCCGATTGTGTCCTTACGTCTGAGGTGAGTCTCTTGTAGACAGCGTATAGACGACTCGTATTTTTGTTTTATCCATCTGTCAGTCTATGTCTTTTGATTGGGAAATTTAATCCATTAACGTTCAATATTATTACTGTAAAGGCATTACTTTTTCATCCATTTTATCCTTTGTCTTTCCATTGTCATTCTTACTTTTGTCTGTTTTTTACCCTTTAAGTTACCCTTACTAATAATCTTCATTTTTACACTCTTCTTCAAATCTCTCACCTTTGTATTTTCCTTTCAGGCTTTAGTACTCTTTTTAGTATTTCTTGTAGATCTGGTCTTTTGGTAACTCAGTTTTTGTCTTTGAAGACTTTAAACTCACCTTCCTTTTTAAAGGACAGTTTTTTGTTTCGTTTTGTTTTCTTTACCAGATAAAGCATTCTAGGCTGGCAGTTTTTCTCTCTCATTACCTTAAAGCCATCATACCACTTTCTTCTCACCACTATGATTATGATTTCACATGACAGATCGCCTCTTAGTTTTATTGAGGTTTCCCTTGTATGTGATGCATTGTTTTTCTCTTGCTGCTTTCAGAATCCTCTCTTTATCCCTAGTATTTGTCATTCTGAATTGTATGTGTCTTGGAGTAGTTTTTTTCAGATTTATTCTCTTTGGGGTGCATTGCCTTTCTTGGATGTTGATATATATGTCTTTAATAAGAGTTGGGAAGTTTTCGGTCATTATTTCCTCAAATATTCTTTCTCTCCATTTTCTGTTCTCTTCTCCTTCTGGAACACCAATAATGCATGTGATTTTGCATTTTTACGTTGTCATTAAATTCCCTGAGACCCTGTTCCATTTTTTCCATTGTTTTCTTGTTCTGTTCTGTATTTTCAAGTTCAAATGCTCAATCCTCCAGTCACTAATTTTGTCTTCCATCAATTTGAATCTGCTATTATATGCATCTATTGTATTTTTTAATATATATATTTTTAGAGAAGTTTTGGACTTTCAAAACAATCATGCATAATGTGCAGAATTCCCATACAACACCTTGCCACCATCACCTTACATTGTTGTAGAACATTTGTTAGATTCCTCTAATGTATTTTTAAACTCATCCATTGTGCCTTTCATTCCCATAAGCTCTGTTACTTTTCCTTGTGGTTTTCAAATTGTTCTTTATGCTCACCCAGTGTATTCTTAATATCCCTTATCTCTTAGTCATATTTTCCATCAACTCTTTGATTGCTTTTGGAAATCTGTGTGATTATCTTTGATTAGTTGTGTTAAATCCTGAATTTTTGGTTTGTTCCTTTGGCTGTGCCATCTCTTCCTCTTTCTTAGTATGGCTTGTAGTTTTTTGCTGATGTCTAGGTATCTGAATATGTTGGTGAATTTACTCTTGTGGTCAATTTCTCTCTCTTACCTAGGGGTTGTGTTTCATGGCTCCTGTTTGATTTTTGCCTCAATTTCTTCTAAATCTTTAAATTTTCCCAGCTCGTGTTATAGAAATATAGCCAGGGACTAACTTATGGGATGTAGATCACTCTAAGGTTTCAGGGACAAAAGACTCCTAAAAATGGTTTTTCTCTTTGAAGTTTTCCAGCTGGCCAGCAGATGGCACTTATAGGAGAATCTTTCCACAGAGGTGTCTCTTTCAACCTTCACTTGCCCATGATTCTAGTCTGGCCAGAGCAGAGATTCAAAGCAGGTTCTGCTGGCCAAATTCACTGAAGAGAAACCACTCTCTGCCTTCCGCCACACCCTTCTTCCCAGGGAGGAAGACAGATCTTCCCTTCTCAATTGGCTAACATGAGCCATGGGTTTTATCTAGGTTGTTTGCCTTGAAGGTGGTGTATGGGTGCTGTTCCCTGCTCTGGGGTTATTAGTTCATGTTCTTTTGTTTTGGCTTCTTTTGTCTTGCCTTTCTGGAGAGGATATACAGCACTCTCCTGTCTGCAGAGCCCCAAAGCAGCCCCTCCTTCATTGTTTTTGTGGGAAAGATGTGCCCTCCTTACCTACTCCTCCATCTTCCCAGAAGTCCTTAAGGTTTTGGATGAAATTAATATATGTCTATTCTCTCTCAGAGCTCCCTCAGTTAATACAGCTGCAGAGGAAGGGAGGAGATGAGGAAGGTCATTGTAATTTAATCAGTTTGAGAACTATGGGGAAAGCCTGATGTGTCTTGCCTTCTTTTCCTTCCCAGCTCTGCCATCTCAGGATAATCACCCAGAAGACAACAGATCATTCTTGGAATTCTAAAAACTATGGCTCATGTGAGTTGGAATTGTCACTTTTTAAGTTGTGGTGTTTTTTTGTTGTTGTTGTTTTTTTTTTTCCAGTTCCTGTGTGTTCATTGTTTATCCATAAAATACCTACTCAAGTCCCAGATCTACCTGTTTTTATGAATTCTGTGTCATATGACCTGGTGCTTTCCCAGAGTCCCCTCTTCTCTCTAACCTCTCCTTCAATACCCAGTCAGCAGATTGTTTGACATCTCTATTGGCCCAGTCTTTGGCCAGGAATGCAGATGGTACACATTCCTCAAGGGAAGTATTAAAAGCTTCCCTTTATAAAAGTAGGGCTTGATAAAGCTTGATCAGGTGAGATGTGTGTTTGCACATAAGAAAGTTTTGTTCTGTTCCACAGATCTAGGTTTTTTAATTAGACATGATGGGATAATGAGATAATTTTTTTATCTGTGAAGACCTTGAGAAATCTTGTTAAATCTAAATGTTAAAAATAGAAAGCATAAGAATGGTTAAGCAGTTGAAATACAGGAGCTTTTTTGGGACTTGGAGGTTGTCCTGAGTGGCGTTGCGGCGACGGATGTAGGCTATTTTACATCAGCATATACCATGCGGAACTGTGTGGGAGAGAGTGTGGACTATGATGTGAACTGTGGTCTATGCTTGGTGGCAAGGCCCCGGGATGTGTATATCCATTACGGGTGATGTGCCACACTGATGAAGAATGTTTGTGTGGGATGTTGTGGGAGGTGTGGGAGGTGGGGAACATGGGAATCTCTGTAATTTCTGTGTAATATTTAGGTATCTAAGCACCTTTTAATATATATATATATATAAATAACATTTATGTAAGCAAATTCACATATATGCATATATATTTATATATCATTTTACAAATATTGGTATGTATTGTGAAAAGTTTGATTTTTACCCACCAAAAAAAAAAAAAAAGACATTACTATGAGAAGAAAATCTAAAGCAAAAGCAAAAAAAAAAAAAAAAAGAAATTCAAACTTGTCCAGTCAAACATTGGCCAATATCAATGTTATAAACCTGGATGCCTGAACAATCTTTTTCCAATATTCTCAGTAGCAATTTTCCCCATTTATTTTCCTTGTAACTTTCCATTATCTTCTTGCTCTTGATTTTATCCAAAGCTCCTTTACTAAATTCTATAATAATGAGTAATATTCAAAATATAATAATAATAATAATATTGTTTTGTCAATTGTAAAAAAAGTACCACACTAATGCATAATGTTAGTAATAGAGAAAACTGTGTAAGGGGTATATGGGAACTCTATATTTTCTTTGTGATATTCTTTTAAACCTACAACTGAAATGAAATAAAATTAAAAAAAAAAAAAAAATGGTTAAGTCACTTATAACAGTAGGATATACCATTATTCAGGCAATAAAATGTTTATTAGACATTTATCTTAACAGAGACAAATGTTTGTGATCTCATATTCTGACATAATGATGAAAGTGAGTCTCTAGGAAATTATGTCAAGTTCCAATCCTATTTCCAAACTAGAGATATATTATAAGAAATAGTAGATGGAGTCCATCAGTTTGTTTTCTTATTCTTCAAAAAGCTGTGAGCTTTGTCTGTGCTCTTTTCATTTATTTGGCAAAAACATTTGACAGTGTGTGAATCCTCCCAGGCATGTGCCTCCAGGCTTAGCCCACATCTATTCCTTTCTATAACATCTTTCTCCATCTTCTTCTGTTTTGGAAACTTGGCTTTAATTTCACCAGGGATGCATGTGCTGATTTTTTTTCAGAGGTTAGTGACATTCAAGGATGTGGCCATAAACTTCTCTCGGGAGGAGTGGGACTACCTGGAGGCTACTCAGAGGAATCTGTACAGAGATGTAATGCTGGAGAACTATAGCAACCTAGTCTCATTGGGTAAGGACAATTATTTGTAAATAATTCAGTGTTTGCTCTCTGGACTTCATACCTTTGTCCTTGTGAATTTGGGGTTTTCTAAATTTCTGCTCCCTGCTACTGAGGAAATTCTGTAATTTATGGTTGTAGAAAAAGGCATCTCTATTCCACACTGTTCTTCAGAAGACCATCATACCTTCCTCTTGTTATTCTTGTAATGTTTCTCTTCTATAGTGACCAGAACTGGATTAGCATTCTGGAATACCTACAGCTTCTCTTATTCTCTTGCAAATAGGATTTTCCCTTTCCAAGCCAGATGTGATCTCCTTATTGGAACAAGAGACGCACCCGTGGATGGTTACCAGGGGTGTGATGGAAGGACCTTTCCCAGGTGAGTGGGAGCTCATCAGCAAAGGGACGCCTTGGCAGCCCAGCTAGCCCTATGGCTGCCACACCTTTGAGATTTTGATTGGGAAGTGCTCCACCAAGGTCTAAGGCCTGACAAGGAAGAGAAGGCCTGAAACATAGAAAAGTAACTTTTTTCCCTGCCTTTTCAGAGAGTTAGGTGCCCTCCTTCCCCATGACCAGCAGCAGCACTCTTTTATCTATACAGCCTGTCCCAGCTTCTCTTTGACTTTTAGACCTATGTAAATGCTATCACCCATAAGATATATTTTTAAAAACCCCTGTTCATTTCATCTACTATTCAATGACTTGTTTCCTCTTTGAGAAGTTTCTCAGTTATTCAGTAATTCATTCTTTATTCATTCACTCTTTAAAATGTATTGATCTTTAATTTATGTAACACTCATTTCAGGACTTGGTGGAGTTAAAGTGAATAAACTATTAAGAAATGTGTTATCTGATAAAAGAGCTAGAACAACTCCATAAACAATTCTTATAAAGTAGACTGCCACAGAAGATAGGATGCTTAGATGCAAATGGGGACTAGAAATGCAAACCTGGAAGCAATTAGGAAAAGGGTTTATATCTGCAGTGAGGTGGAAGGAGTGTGACAGGAGAGATTAGGGTTCAAAGAGAACAAGCTTTAGGGTTTAGGCTTGTGGAAGACGGAACCTGACCATCAAGAAGAAATGGTACTCTTGATGGGTGGTCATTGGTGAATTTTGTTTTGAGCAGAAGTCAGAGTGAAATGTCATTCAATGAATAATTCTTTTTTCCTTTAAAATATGGAAAAGATGATACATTTCATCTTTTTATTTTAAAAGTTTTTAAGTTCCAGAATCAACATCAGTGTTTTAACATTAGTGTTCTAATCATTGAATTGATACAATTTTTATCATCCTTCTTTCACAGAGCACTACCATATCTTTTTTTATTTTGGTATGGTTTCAAGTATATATACCATAGTCCATTAAGATTGTTTTGCGGGGGTCGGATGTGGCTCAACTGGTTGGGCGTCCATCTCCCATATGGAGGGACCCGGGTTCGATCCCCGGGACCTCCTGGTAAAAAAAAAAAAAAAAAAGATTGTTTTGCAGTGTCTTGTTAATAAAAATTTCACTCTGATACACATCTTTCATTTGCATGGATTTTTCCGTATTCCATTAGTCTTATGTTGGGTGCCTGAGGAAATAGACTTACTGTTGGAAATTTGCATGCAGGAAGTTTACTGGGTAATGCTGCCAGTCTCTATACCTGAATGTTCAGGAAGCAGGACAGTTTGAATTGTAGTGCATTTGCAACAGAGGCCACAGCTGATTCTACAAGGAGCTCTGGAGCTGGGCTAGCCTTTTAGAGTAAGATAAGGAGATCAGGCCTTTATACCTCACTGACCAGCCATTAGGTGCAGCTCCTCCAAAGAGAGGATGTAACCTTAGGTGAGGCTGCTACTTTCTGCCCGGATAGTTCCTGGAGGGAGACTCATAATCTATTGGCCGCCAGTTCCTTGGGCAGCTGGGGAATGTGTGTCTTGGCGCTGAAATGGGATCTAGGCATCCACTACAATTAAGAGTAATTCTAAGTTATAGGATTTCTGGGCTCAAAAGAAGCTCTTTAACCCTTGTCCTTAACAATATTTAAGGTAGGTGCCCACTTAACCGTAAATAACCCATTTAGGACTAAGAGTTTGCCAGCTAATTTAAAAAGTCAAGTGAGAAAAATATAAAGTATATGCATCTACAGGAAAAAAAAAAGTCATTTGAAGTGAAGAATCATTAAAAAAATCAGACTTAACTTAAATCCTTTAGTTGAACTTGATAATGGTACATTCATTTACGAAGCTTGTTATGTCAGGCTAAGGACTTGAGTGTGGATTCACTTGACTTAAGTTCTGCTTCATCTTTTGTGACTAAACCATTGCCATACATTGTAAATTTCAGTTTCCATTTTTTAAAGGGAAGTGAAAACTTTGATACATCTAGAACATCTGAACACAGAACTTCTGGGTTGTTTTTTCAATCTTTACTATATCTTACTTTCAAATCTTTTAATGATTTTTTTAAAGTGACTTTTTAAGTGTTCCTAAACCATTCAATTTATCTTCATAAAACAATTTTTGTACTCATATTTCATATATATATCTAATTCCATAATTTTAAAATAAATTTATACATTACAGGTGTGTTAAGTTTGAGAACAGGGAAGCGGCTGTGGCTCAATCAGTAGGGCTCCCGTTTACCATATGGGAGGCTCCGGGTTCGGTTCCCGGGGCCTCCTGGTGAAGGCAAGCCCGCCCGCGCGGCGTGGTTAGCTGACCCAGCGAGCACAAGCAGCAAGGGGGGGATAAATGAATAAATAAATAAAATATTAAAAAAAAAAAAAAAGTTTGAGAACAATTTCATAAACATATAACTCAACAGGTCATAGATACTAACAGATGGGCAACATTTGAGGCCATTTCACATCACATCAATAAAGAAGTTTAGAGAGGGAATAGAGAGCCCTGGTTATTCTCACCAAGTCAGGGCTATTTTTTAATTAAACTGTCCACTAACTGTAATAGGTAAGAAAATCATGATTGAGTTTGTATCTGCTTCTTATTAGGGAGGATATTTTCCCAGGTTTGTTTGTGTGGGTGTTTGTGAATTGTCTGTGTTCTTTACCCATGTTTAGCACTTTTGTTTGTATACGTTTCTTTTTATAGCCATCTATATAAATAACAAAATTATGTATGGTCATATTTGCTCCAAGTTTTTCTTTTGATTTTGATTAAAGTCTTGTTTTATTAATAATCATCAATTTTTATAAATTCTTTATATATCTCTCATTTCCATTATTGAAATTTTTTGACCTCTAAAACTTTTATAGATACTTATTTCTTTTTTTCCCTAATTTTTCTGTAAGTCACTTGTTTTATACATAACTTTAAAAAGATTATTCCAAATGTATCATGGATATGATTTTAATCCCCATATCATAACTTTTATTAAATAATTCCTTCCTGACCCATTGGTTTGGACAGCTTCTTTGGACATATATTTATTTGTATGGTTATGCTTCTATTTCAGTGCTGTTTTTTGGTTATTTCATTAATCATCTTGTCTGTAATTGTACCTCTACTATTTAAATTACTATGTGTTTTTTAAAAAAATATCTAATATTTAAAATTCTGCCTTTTTCTGTTTTTTTCTTGGGGGTTCAGAATGGGGATAACAGTGTTTTTTCCTCTATTTTTAAACTGAGAGGGGGAAAAAATCACACTGCACAAATTAAAATAAAAGGTAATATAAAATAAAGGATAAAATCAAGGTTAATTTGTAATCCTACCAATTAGAGATGACTTATTAATATAAATCTTTCCTTTAAAAAAATAAAAATGGCATAACTATATTTTATCTGATTTAATTGCTGCATAACAAACTACCTTAAAGCTTAGTGGCTTAAAACAGCAGCCATTTATTGTTTTCCACCAGTCTAGGGTCAGTGGGGGAACTTCTAATATGGGCTATGCTTGTCTGATCTTGGCTGGGCTTGCTCAGATGTCTGGGATTTTGACTGGGACACAAGTGGTCTGAGTTGATTTTGCCCTGCATGGTATCTCCTCCAGCAGGTGGCCTGGGCTCTTATTAAGGCAGAACCAGAGTTTCGGGGACAAGTGGGCTGAGTTTACTTGATAAATGTGGTATCTCATCCTCCACCTGGGGGCCTGGACTCTTATTATGGCAGAAGCAAGTTCCAGGAGAGGGTAGGATCCCTCAAGACCTCATGGAACTTGCATTCCACTATTGATGGGTTTTATGGATTTTCTTGGCCAAAGAGTGGGAAATAGACTTCACCCCTTGATGGGAGGAGCTGCAAAGTCACATTGCAAAGGATGGGCCATTTTTGCAGTGTGCCTTCTTGTCTCAGTTACATGCCGCTCACATGTGGTATATGCTCACCCCCATCCCAAGGTCTTCAAATATCTTTTCTAATCATGACATCTGGCTTTAAATACAAGATGTTGTTACCTACAGTAGAGCTAGATTGTGTCCTCAGAGGCAGCTCTTCTTTTTATTTAATTTTTTTATTCATGCAATTAGATAATATATTAAAAAGAAAATGAATAAATTACAGTACATCAACTAGTTGATCCTCAAAAACATAATGTTAATGAAAGAAAACATCACAGTAGAATACATATGCCATCGGGTCATTTTATGACATTCAGATATATTGCATAGGGCTCTGCACATAGGTGGTAAAACTATAAAGAAAGCAAGAAAAGCAAAAACAAGAAATTCAACAGAATGGTTATTTCTGTGGAGGTGAGAAGGCAATGAGATTAGGAAAAGGACCTTTGGAAGCTTCTGAGGGAGTGGTAGTGGTCTGTTTCTTAACTTCATTAGTATTCATTATTACTCTTTAAATTGCACATATATACTTTTTAAAAATTCAGGCACCATATAATCCATCTAAAGTGTACAATCAGTGGCTTTCAGGATAATCACAGAGTTGTGCATTCATCACCTTAATCAATTTTAGAACATTGCTCCAAAAAGAAAAACCCCGTACCTCTTATACACCTGTTTTTGCCACTTAGCGTTGTTGTGGTGCCTTTGTTACAGTTGATGAAAGGATATTAAAATATTACTGTTGACTATATTCCAGTTTACATTAGGTGTACTTTTTCCTTTATACCACCCTATTATTAATACCTTGTAATAGTGACGTGTATTTGTCCTAGTTCATGTAAGACCATTAACCACATTCATCATCCACAGGGTTCACTATGTCATACAATCCCATATTTCATCCTCTGGCTTTCCTTCTAGTGACATACAACCCCAAACTTCCCTTTCAACCGCAATCATACACACAATTCAGCATTGTTAATTAAACTCAAGATAATGGATGCAGCTCTTCTTGAGTAGGAAACCTATGAACTAAAAGACATCTTATCTGTTACCCCCCCCCACTTCCTGCCCAGCATACAGTGGTGAGACAGGAACAGAATAGCCAAAGTAAACAATCCCATTTGAGAAGAGGAAGAATAAAAGTCACATGACAGTCACTGTTCTATAGCAACTCTCAAATGTCTTTGGGTGAATTTTGTCAAGTACCCCAACTCAGTGGTGGGGAGTTGTATTAGTCAGCCAAAGAAGTGCTGATGCAAAGTGCCAGAAATCTGTTGGCTTTTATAAAGGGTATTTATTTGGAGTAAAAGCTTACAATTACAAGGCCCTAATGAGTCCAACTCAAGGTACCATAAGAGGTACTTTCTCACCTAAGTCAGTTGCCACATGTTGAAGCAAGATGGTTGCCTATCTCTGTGAGGGTTCAGCCTTCCTCTTTCTCAGCTACAGGCTGACATAGGGCTTGTCTCTTCCCAGGGCTGCAGTATCAAAGTTTTCTTCTCTTCCTTGTCATGACAAAGTTCTCTCTGGCATCTATGGAGCTCTCTCTTCCTGTCTGTGTGTCTTCTTGAGTGTCTGTTTACATAGTCCACCAAGGGGACAGGGACTCAATCCTGAGTTACACCCTACTGATGTAGTCAAATCAAAGCCCTAATCTTAACATAATTTAGTCAAAGACATCTCAACTGAATCTAATACAATCAAAGGGGATCACACCCAGAGGAACAGACCAGTTTACAAACATAATCCTTCTTTTTTGGAATTCATAAATAATATCAAACTGCTACAAGAGTGTTCTTAGAGTACTCTCCAGTTCTTCTCCCTGAGAGTAGTTCCCCAGTTCATTGACCTCCATGGTTTTTGGTTCTGGCCTCTAAGCTCTTTGCTTTGCTCTCTGAGACATCTTTCTTTTTCCATCAGCTTCCTAGGATACTTGTGAAGAAATTTCCTGTCTTGGATTTGAGCTTTCTTAGGACCTGTTTCTTGCCCATAAAAGGAAGGGGCACAGAGACCTTCTTATGATTTGAATGATCTCAGTCTCTTTAAATATATATATATATATTTTAATACTCTCAAACTTAAAGGACAGTGTAAAAAATGATACAAGCCCCATACAAAGATACAAAGAACTCCAACATACCCCTAATCCTCCAGATACCCTGATCCAGCAATATTGACATTTTACCATATTTGCCATATCATTTCATCCATCCATCCATCCATCTATCCATCCATCTATGCATCTTTCTCTCTCTTTTCTTTCCATCCATCTATCAATCCATTTTCTGAATGCTTGAATCTCAATCTATATTAGTCTAGCTTGCCAGCACCTTTACCAGTACAATCCTAATACTTTGTGGGCTTTCCATTTACTAGCCACATCCATTATTATCAGTTATTTTTTAGACATGCCCCTCTTCCCAGATGTGTTTACTGCTTTGAGGATTAAGTTTCCATGGGACCATGCCATTAAGCTTTCTAAAATCCCTTTTGTCCAGATGAGAACGATAACTAAGACTGCCTCAATCCTTTCAGAAGTCTTAATAAATTACATATATAGCCACATCCTTGATTTATTTATCTGAGCCCTTGTCTTTCTGATAGTGTTTTAGATTTGATCTGTTACTGATGAGAAGCTAGAGATAAGAAATAGTTTTATTTTCTAACATAGCAATTCTTGAATCCTCTATATGCCCTCCAAATTTTACTTGTAAACTGACCAGTTCTTTCTTTTTTTTAAGTACCTTATCATGTGAAGCTAGGAACAATCAGTAGATACTTTTAAATTTCTAAGTAGAAATAATCTTATTCAAGTTCAAAACTTTGAGATTTTTCTGTGTCTTCCAGGCTACCAGTTCCCCCTCATATTTTTTTTTCTTTTAAATTAGAGAACGTACAGGTTTGCAGAAAAATGATGTACAAAATACAGAGCTCCCATATACCACCCTATTACTAACACCTTGCATTAGAGTGGCACATTTGTTACAATTCATGAAAGAACATTTTTATAATTGTGCTATTAAATACAGTCCATCATTTACAATAGGGTTCATTGCGTTTTACAGTACCATGTTACTTATGGCAGAGTTAGGTTTCAAGAGAGAATGGAGGCACACAAATCCCTTGAGGCCCAGGTTTATATTGACACATGACTCTTTGGCCACATTGTCTTAGACAAAGCAAGTCTCAAGGCCAGTGTGGATTCAGGAGTGGAGAAACAATCTCTAACTTTTGATGAGAGGAGCTTCAAAGTCACATTGCAAAGTAGGGGTGGAGAATTTTGGGTAATAATGCTCATAATCTATCATATACAACTGTTTTATTGTAAACTTCCAAGGCAATAAATAGATTTAGATCAATCTTAATGGCTTCATGGTATTCCAGGTGTGCATATAGAACAATTTATGTAACTAAGGACTTTCACATGAAAATGAAAGTCTCAGTGGAATAAATGCACCAAAATGTGCAGCCACAACACTGTCAGAAAGACAGGGGCTCATCATAAAGATTGAGGGTATGGCTCTAAGATTTTTATTAAAACCTCTGGAGAAAAAAGCAGTCTAAGCTGAACAGAAGTTTTCTAGAAGCTTAAAGTCATGGTCCCATGGAAATTTAATCTCACAAAGCATCACAAAAAGGGGTACAGCTTGAAAATAAATTATCTTAATAGGTATGCTTTTTGGAGCATGGAGTAGAGTATACTCAATAAATAGCCCACAAAATGTTTAAGCAATTGTAAGGTGCTGCTGACCTACACTAAAAGAGACTGATCAATATTTGCACATTTGACTTACTTATATATCAATTACTTTTTTTTTTTTAATTTATTTTTATTGTGGGTAAAAATCAAAATTTTCACAATACATACCAACATTTGCAAAATGATATATAAATATATATGCATATATGTGCATTTGCTTACAAAAATGTTATTTATATATATATAAATATATTTTAAGAGGTGCTTAGATTACCCAAAATATTACATGGAACCCACTGGGATTCCCATGTTGCCCGCCTCCCACACCTCCCACCACATCCCACACAAACATCTCTCACAAGTGTGGCCCACCACCCTCAATGGACTTACACATCCTGGGGCCTTGCCACCAACCATAGACCACAGTTCACACTGTAGACCACACTCTCTCCCACACAGTTCTGAGTGGTGTGTGCTGATTTAAAATGACCTATATTTTTTAATATAAATGTTTAAAAGTACATTAAAATATGAATAAGTCCAAAGTCCACTTTTACTACCTTCCTGCCATGCCTCTCTCCTCCCCATAGAAGCCACTGTTACCTGTGATACACACCTTTACAGACCTTTTTCTGTTCCATTGCATTATATACAAATACCCATAGAAAATCTGCAGTATTGTTCTGGTTTTGGTTTATTTGTGTTTTTATTTTACACTTGCATACCCATATATATACACACACAATCAGTGTATGTAGTATATAGTTCAGCATTCTATTTTCACTTAACCTTTGTCCTATTTCCATTCCAATTCCACACTGTATTAATTCTATGACTTTATATACATTATATATCAATATATGTATATATATTTTATGGATGGATATAGGTTTTATACTTGGTAGGGAAAGTCCACTCTCTGTGTTAATTCTCCTAATAAAATTGCCCTTTCTTTTTTCCTACCATCATTTCTTCTTTTCTATTCTATTGACAAGAAAAATTTTTCTTAATTTTTATTTTTTCTTATTTTATTACATTGGTTAGAACCTCCAGTATAATTTGAGTAAGAGCAGTACACGTGAGTATCCTTGTTTTGTTCCATTTTTAAAACGCGAGTGCTTGCAACATTTTTATATAGGATTTTAGAACAGATCTTAAATTATCTTTTAAAGGTTTTTAAAAATTATCTTTATAGCAAGGTTTTTTAATCATCTGCAGTTTAATTATGTATATGGTATAAAGTAGGAAATACATTTTTTTAAATGACCATTTCCCATCTTTATTTACTTGAGTTATTCCATACTCTGCCTTCAAATGTATCACATACTAAGATCCTGTGAAAACTTGGGTTTCTTTCTGGGCTTTCTTCTATTTCATAGGGAAACTTGTACATCCTATGTCACTACTTCACTGATCAAGAAAATGAAATAAAATTGCTGGTCAGTGCTGAGGCCACAATTTGGAGTTGTGTTCTTATATCGAAAAGGGACTATTTATCTTAGTGGTATGTATTTTCCCAACTATGTTCAGGTACTCAGGTGCAGGGACAGGAAAAGCAGAGCACTGGGTTGAACCAGAGTTGGGGATTGATTCAAGATTTATAGTGATCAAAAAATAAAAGGTGAATAAACAAAAATGAGAAAAGACATAGGTGATGGATAGTGAAAAAATGGTAATATCAATGGATTGCAGGAAAGAACAAGAGAATAACTTGAGTGATTTTTACTTTTCTGGATGATACTATTCCTGAGGGGACCTATTTTAATGTCCTCAATCCACATTTCTTCAGTATTTTTCCCAATTCTGCTGTAATAAGATTAATAACTACTACCACTTAGGTACAGTAGTTCATGTGAGAGAAGGATCTAAATAAAAGTAATGTACATTGCGTAATTCTCATTGTTGCCAAAATTCCATAGTTTGGCAATTAATAATACATACTACTAATACATACAATGAAATATTATTCCACTGTAAAAAGTAATGAAGTCCATGATGCATGTGACAACATGGATAGACTTTGAGTACATTATGCTGAGTGAAATAAGGCAGACATAAAAGAACAAATCTTGTATGATCTCACTTGTATTTTATTTATATATATATATATATATATATATATATATATGGCAAACTTATTCTAATAGAGTTAGAATCTAAAGTATAGGTTTCCAGGGGATAGATTGGCATTAGAGAATGGGGATTTGATGCTTAATTTTGTACAGAATTTCTATTTAGGTTGATTGTAAAGGTTTGGAAATGGATGGTGGTGATGGTGACACATTATTGTGAGTGTAATTAACAGCACTGAAATATATAGGAGATTGTGGTTAAAAGGGGAAAA
The DNA here is from genome assembly GCA_026826555.1 of Tolypeutes matacus. NCBI lineage: Eukaryota > Metazoa > Chordata > Mammalia > Cingulata > Chlamyphoridae > Tolypeutes > Tolypeutes matacus. The sequence continues at coordinate 5,346,870 of JAKSZT010005416.1, read as the reverse complement.
CTTTAGATTATATATATTACTAGAATAAAAATTAAAAGACAAAACATAGGACTGTATAATGCTGTGAACCTTATTGTAAACAATGGACTATGGTTAATAGTACAGGTATAAGAATTTTCTTTCATGAATTATAACAAATTATGACACTAATACAAGGTATTAATTAACAGGGTGGTATATGGGGGAAATACACCTAATGTAAACTGTGGACAATTGTTAATAGTACTGATTTAATAATCTTTCATCAAAACAAAGGTAACTACTATTAAAAAATAATACAATTATAAAAAGTGCTATCATTAATTGTAACGAACTTTCCACACCAAGGTGTTTGTGGTGGGGTAGTGTATGGGAATCCTGTATTTTATGCATGATGTTTCTGTTTTGTTTGTTTTTTTATTTTTTTATTTTTTTATGCATGATGCTTCTGTAAACCCACAGCTTCTCAATGAAAAAATAAAAATAAATAGATACTACTTATTGAACACTTATATTTTGCCAAGGACCATTAATTAGTCTTAATCTTCACAATTCCATAAGAAAAGAGCTATTTTTATCCTTTAACATGAAAAACTGGGGCCTCAAGTTAGTTGAGTAATTTGCTTAAGACTAAAGGAAATGGGACTTGGAAATATGGTCTATCTTAATTGAGTCTGGTCATTTTCCCTGTACAACTCAGTGATGTAGCCTCTCTAAACCAATCTATTCTACTTTGCCATTACTGGATCCGGAAGCATGTGGACATGCTTCACAATTTGAGTTTCTCCTCTCATCTCTCAATAAACATTATAGCACAAGCATGTAGTAGTTTAAAATTCCTGTAAATACACTATATAGTATTCATGGGTTTCTGTTTGTGCTTCACTCATCATAGACTTATTTAACAAGATAAACATTTTTTATTCTTCTCCTTGAAGTTATGTCATCAATATTTGATAATATTTTAAGCATTTACTTATATGTATAAATAAGGCATTGTTTTCATTTATCTCTAGTTTCTGCTGTAGCAGTTTTATTTTTCATGAAACAGAAAACATCATATGCATGCTTTCTTATTATTTTTCAGATTTGCAGTGCACATGTGATAATAAGGAGTTATTTCCAAAAAAGAGTATTTTTGAAAAAGAATCATTCCGATGTTGTATAATGGAAAGATTAAAAAACAGCAGCCTTGATGGATCCAATTTCAGCGGTCTATATGGAAAACAACCAGCAACTGAGGAGGAATATTTCAGACAAAGGAAAATCATCTATGAAAAAATTCCTACTTTTAGCCAGCACCCAGCAGCAGCACATATTCATAAGCCTTCTCATAAGAATTCTTCTCAAGAGCTGCATCAGAGAATTCACAGCAACAAGAGACCATATGAATGTAAGGAATGTAAGAAGACTTTTAGTTGTGGATCACAGCTTACTCAACATCAGAGAATTCATACTGGAGAGAAACCCTATAAATGTACACAATGTGGGAAGGCCTTTGGTCATGGCTCACAACTTAATCGACATCAGAAAATTCATACTGGTGAGAAACCCTATGTATGTAGAGAATGTGGGAAGGCCTTTGTTCAGCTATCACATCTTATTCGACATCTAAGAATTCATACTGGTGAGAAACCATATGAATGTAAGGATTGTGAGAAGGCCTTTAGTTGTGGCTCAGAACTTACTCAGCATCAGAGAACTCATACAGGTGAGAAACCTTATGAGTGTAAGGACTGTGGGAAGGCCTTTAGTCATGGTTCACACCTGGTTCAACATCAGAGAATTCATACTGGAGAAAAGCCTTATAGTTGTAAGGAATGTGGAAAGGCTTTTAGACATGCTTCACAACTTGCTCGACATCAGAAAATTCATTCTGGTGAGAAACCTTATGAATGTAGGGAATGTGGGAAGGCTTTTATTCAGCTGTCACATCTTATTCGACATCTAAGAATTCATACTGGTGAGAAACCATATGAATGTAAGGATTGTGAGAAGGCCTTCAGTTGTGACTCAGAACTTACTCAGCATCAGAGAACTCATACTGGTGAGAGACCCTATGAGTGTAAGGACTGTGGGAAGGCCTTCAGTCATGGTTCACACCTTGTTCAACATCAGAGAATTCATAGTGGTGAAAAACCTTATAAATGTAAGGAATGTGGGGAGGTTTTTATTCAACAATCACATCTTATTCGACATCAGAAGATTCATGCTAGTCAGAATGCTTATATATGTAAGGAATTTGGGAAGGCCTTCATCTGGAACTCTAAACTCAATCATCATCAGAGAATTCATATTAGGGAAAAACAACCACCTATGAATGTAAACAAGGTATAGAGGTCTTTAGTGGTTGCTCACAACTTTGCAACAGATAATTCACACTTGTGAGTAATTCTGAATATAAAGAATTTAGAAAAGCCTTTATTAAGTACTCACACTTTACTCAACATGATAAAGTGTATTCTCATTAGAAATACTATGAATGTAAGAAATGTGGGGAGGCTGTTAGTCTTAAGTTCAACATAAACATCTCAGATACATAATGGAGGAATAAAAGATTCATGCATGTAAGCAATGTAGGAAGATTTAAGTAATATTTCACCTATTGACAAGAAACTTTTTTATGAACTATGTCAGAAAGCCTTTACTCATGTCTCAGACCTATTCATTATCACATAATTCATAATGGTAGGAAATTCTAGGAATATAAGGAATCCCAAAAAACTTTTGTTATTCATTATCAGTACATTCATAAATTGATATAGGGAAGCTTCCGCTTGTAATGATTCAGTTCTGTAATGTTAATGAATTTACATTAGAGGAAAATCTTATACATAGCACAATCCCATCTGCTTTGTAGTTATACTTCACTCAACATCAGAAACTTACTCTGGGTAAGTATTTGAATGCAGAAGACACTTCATCACAATTTAGACTTTATTAAATTAGGGAGAACTCTTTCCTATGTTACATACCTTATCTTAGGACTGGGACATTGGGTAGGTAACACACTTGCTCTGTCAATGTTGTTTGTAAACTGGAGGGAATTATTTTAATCCACATATTGCCTGTCACATGTCCCCAATAAATTTTGGCAGTTAATAAAACTATAGTATTGCTAGGCAATGAAGATGAGCAGAGAATCCTTTATGTTTAATTACTATAGGAAAGCTTTTTGTCTTTTACTGCACATAGGAAAGTTAACTCCAGAATGTAATGGATATGAAAGGGCCTTTATTTGGATCTTTTTGCAACTTCAGCAAATTTATACTGGGAGAAAATATAATCTCATGGATATAGTAAATGTCGAGTTGTTAAGAGTATAGCACTTAACGAAGGTATTTTGTGAAGTAACTTTGCTTTATCAAATCTCTAAAAGCAAAAGTTTAATTTTTTTCTATAATAATCGTGGATCCCAAAAATTCTAAGCTTTTGGAAATTAGTAACATCTGTATGCTTAATTGTTTGCTTTTAAAAACCAAAACTGAAATAGACTCTTGAGGGAAATGGCAATGAGCAAGCCTATAAGATGTGGACAAGGCTGTTTTTCTGGAGAAGTTAATGCATGCATTATATTAAGAAGTCAAGGAAAAGTATTTAATTTCGTGCTGTATCCTCAGCTCTTAGTACTGAATTAATATTTATTGAATGAAGTAATATGCATTTAACTCAGGAAACTAGGGAAAAAATACAAAAACCTGAAATAAATAATTGGAAGGGCCTAATAAAAATAAAAGGAGAAAATAATGAAATAGAGAAGAAATGAATAAACAAAATCCAGTTTATTTGAATTTGCTGGGCTAGACTATCATATCCTATCAAGAAAAATGGAGGAAAAGGATGTGGCTCAAGCAATTGGGCTCCCATCTACCATATGAGGTCCAGGGTTCGATTCCTGGGGTCTTCTGGTGAAAGGCAAGCTGGCCCACAAGGAGTGCTGGCCCATGAGGAGTGCTGGCGCTCGCAGAAGTGCTGACCCACATGGAGAGCTGGTGCAGCAAGATGATGCAACAAAAAGAAACACAGAGGAGAGACAATAAGAAACACAGCAGACCAGGGAGCTGAGGTGGCTCAAGAGATTGAATGCCTCTCTCCCACTCCAGAAGGTCCCAGGATCAGTTCCCAGTGCCACTTAAAGAGAAGACAAGCAGACACAGAATAACTCAGCTGACAACAAGCACAAAAACAAACAAAAAAAGTGGGGGTGGGGGTGTAAGTAAAATCTTTTTATAAAATGGGTCATATCTCTACAGCATTAAGAGTAAAAAGAACCATAACTACAGATGTGATGGAGATATTTTTAAAAACTGCAAAACTTTATTACAACAAATTTGAAAAAGTAGAGAAAAGGCATACTCTTCTAGACAAATATGTCACCAAATCTAATTCAAGAAGATATGAAAGACCTGAAGACACCAGTTAACAGGATTAAAAAACAAAAACAAAAACAAAAAAACTTTAGAGATCTTTGTCTTAGATATAATTAGAATCAAATAATTTTACAGATGACTCCTTGAGGGAATGAAATAGCCCACTATACAAGGTTCCCATTATCCTTTTAAAAATTCTAGAGCAATGGTTCTCAAATGGGGGTGATTTCCCCCCCTCGGGACATTTGGCAATGTCTGGAGACATTTTCAGTTGTCACAACTGGAGGTGGTGGTAGGTATGCTACAAGGCATCTAATGGGTAGAAGGTAGGCTTGCTGATAAACATCCTACAATACACAGGATGGACCCCCTATCACCACCACAAAGAGTTATCGGGCTCAAAATGCCAATAGTGTTGAGAAAGTCTGTGTTCAGGGATAGCACCTTCAAAGCAAATGCTACATCAGTATCAAGTGGAGCTTTATTGTTCTTAACATTTACATAGCATTCATTTATGTTTCTTGACCTTAGTTTGTAAAAGCTATTGAGTATTTTGAATATTATCTTCTATATTTATTGCAAGTTTTTTCACTTTACCTTTGATATCATTTACTATATGTTTTTGCATGTGTACACACGTGTATGTGCATATTGTAAAAGTATATATATTTACATGGTATTTAGTCATATATGTCTCTTTTCCTTTGTGGTTTCTCATTTCATCTCTGTCTTAGAAATATTCCCCACACCAAGGTTAAACAAAATAAATACCCTATCACTTTGTTTTATATTCAGGTTTTTTTCAGTTAAATTCTATTTCATTGGGAGATTATGAACACAGCAGGTAATACATCAAAAACAGCATTAAATTAACATAGCAGTTTATTTTTCTTTCACATTTTTATTCTGTTCATTTTCACTTTTCTACTTACACTATATTCCTGTTTGTCCTAGAGACAACCACCATTAATTTTATATTTATCCTTCCTTTATATGCTTGTATGCACCCATAAACATTATATAGTTCTCCTTTATTGTGTGTGTCATTTTAGCATCTTTGTTGTTCTGAATTAGTTAAGTTGTATTTTATATTTGAGTCCAGGTGGAAGTCAGGTGTGACATAATAGAAAACTGAGGCTATAATGCATGAGAAAATATTGTTACAGGTCCCAGAGAGAGGCATGTCAAAAGGGGTCAACAAGAAGCATGATCAGCTCAGATGGCTCAACCAATGGGCAGGGTGCACACAAGCAGAGCAGGAGGGGCCCTTGGGCTTTTGCTTTTATTGTGGTCCAGGGGTGGAGGTTAGTATATTTCCCACAGGAATCAAGGATTGGTTAGCTTAAAGCAAATGCATGTAGTGAAAAAGGGACTGGGGGTCCAAGGGCAGTGAGGATGGTGAGCTTATCATTTGAGGACAGCTATGGGTTTTGGGTGTGTAGGTGGTACCCAGAGATGTAGGTTTGGGCTCTTGAAGGTTTATGGCCCAGGGCTGGAAAGCTGCTTACTAACTAGGCCAAAGGTCAGTGTGGAGGCATGTGGCTTAGCCAAAGTCAGATGGCTGCTGAGGCAGCACATGCAAAATTTTGAGTTATAATTGATGTTTAGATGTCTAATTTTTTATTTTACTATTTAGGATTCGTTGTAAGTTTTGGATCTAAGGGTTCTTGTCTTTCAATTCTGTAGAAATCTAAGATACTGCTTTTCACCATTTGCACTTTTGTCTACTTGGGAACTCCAATTAAACATATATTGGGCCTTCACAATCTCTTCTCCATGTGTCTTAGCTCTTTTTCATTTTTAACATCTTTTCTTTGCCCTGTTTGCTGCCTTCTTTATAATTTTTAAGTCTGTTTTGCAATTCATTAGTTCCTTCCTCAGCTAAGTCTAATCTGCTACATAATACTTCCATAAAATTTAATATCATTCTTTGTTTTCCTAGAACTTTTATTTTGTTATTTTTCTAATGTAAATGTACCTAGTCATTTTTAAAATACTCTTTCTGCTTTCTCAAGTTTTTAATTGTCTCTTCATTTTTAAAACCTTTTTATTGTAGTAACATATATGCAACTCAAAATTTCCCATTTTAACCACTTTCAAGTGTATGATGCAGTAGTGTTACATTCAAAACATGCTTCCATCACCAACATCCATTACCCCCAACTTTGTCATCACCTTAAACTGAAATTCAGCACTCATTAAGCAATAACTCCTTCTTCCCCTCCCCATCCCCTTTTAGCATATACATATTCTGTCTTTATGAAATTGGCTTCTAGGTAATTCATAAAAGTGAGATCATATAACATTTCTCTTTGTGTCTGGCTTATTTCACTCAGCATCATGTTTTCAAGGTCCATCTTAAAACATGTATCAGAACTTCATACCTTTTTATAGCTTATTAATATTCTGTTTTTGTGTATATACCACATTTTGTTTATCTATCTGTTGATGAACCCTTGGGTTGGTTCCACTTTTTTGTAAATCAATTTTATTGAAACATTCATAAACCATACAATCCATCCAAAGTGTAATGGCATTTGGTATCATCACAGAGTTGTGCATTCACCACTTCAGTTAATATTAGAGCATTTTCATTACTCCAAAAGCAATAATAGTAATAAAAAACAAAAAACAGGAGGTGGCAAGATGGTGGCTGAGTAAGGAGCTCCAAGAGCCAGCTTGTCCTACAGTGCAGTTGGTAAATCAGCCAGAGCTCTCTAAATCACTCTGGGGGCCCATAAGACTAGAAGAGCATCCTGCAACATATGTGGAAGAAAAGAAGAAGGAAACTGTCCATCTGCAGTGAAGATTGATAAAAGCACTCCATGCTGCAGAGGCTGGAGCCCATCTGCCACTAGTGGCTCAAGCCTTCTTGGGAGCCATTCCCTGCCTGGAGTTGGAAGCTTGATTTAGCTAAAAGGGACATTAATGGGAAATGTGGAAGAGAAAATGGCTTTAAGAGGAAAACCATGGAAGCTGATATCTGGAAAAAGACATCTTGGGCCAAGAGAGGAACCCCACCCATGTGTACAGAGAGGGTGAGCTTGCCCTGGCAGTTGAAGAGGGAGGGTGTTCCCACCTGCTGTTCAGGGAAAATTTTGCTGCCCCAGGGTTCAGAGAGGGTGGAGAACATTCCCCAAGGGTTAGGGAGGGTATAGTTGGCACCCCATATGTCTGAGAGGGTTGGGCCTGTCTCATAGACTAGGGAAGCCAGATCACCAACTCATTGCTCTGAGAGGGCTGGGCCTGTATGCCAGAGATTAGGGAGAATGTTGCCTCCCCCTCCCTGTACTAATGGGGTTGAGACTACCCCAAAGATTGGGTAAAGTGTGGCCATTACCCCAAGGCTCTTGAAGGGTGAGGTCTAGAGCTCAGTAGCCATCCAGATGCTTGGTGAGGGTGGAACCAAGAAAATGGCCATTGGGCAAGCCTGTGGGGCTATGAGGGCCCAGGAAGAAGAAACCATAATCTTGAGAATCACTCTCAGACTTTGAAATCTAATGAAGTATGCCCTGCAGGTTTTCAGAACTGTTCTGGACCCATGACTCATGTTTTCCTCCCAAATTCTCTTTATGGTAGTGTAAATGTTTATCCTTTGTCTGTCCCTTTGTATATTGAAAGCAGATAAATGGTTTTGAAAGTTTCAGAGGACTACAACCAGATGGGACTTTGCCCCAAGACAAACTGTATTTCTTTAAACTGATTGTGATATGATTTTGTACTTAGCATTGTTACTGATTTAAGGTTGGTTTTTTTTTTGTTTTTTTTTTTACCGGGAGGTCCCGGGGATCGAACCTGGGTCCCTCCATATGGGAGACGGATGATCAACCAGTTGAGCCACATCCGACCCCCTTTTTTTTTTTTTTTTTTGTTTTTGTTTTTTGTTTTTTAATATAGTAATGTCTTTTTGGAATTTAGAGGGTGGAGTGTAGCAGTTTGATATTATTTATGAATTCCAAAAAGAAACATAGATTATGTCCGAATCAAGGCATCATCAGAGATGTCTCAGCAAAGTTTGGCTGTGGATGATCAGGCACATGGCAATATAATCTAAAGATGCTTTCTCTCTGAGCTCAGCTATGGGTGATCAAGCATGTGGCAGGGCATAATAGAGGCTTTGCCCAAATCAAGGCATCAAGCAAAGCTCTCTCCCCATGCTCAGTGGTGGGTGATCAGGCATATGGCTCATCTCTCCCCTCTCCTCCAGGCCTCTCAGGGGCCTCTTTCTATGTCTCTGTCTTCCACTGATTCCAGCCTCTGGACTCTGGGACCTCTCTCTTAGCCTCTTGGGGTTTCTCTATTTCTGCAGCTTTTTTCTGTGTGTCTCTGCTTTCAGCCCTCCATTTATAAAAGAAGCAATCCAATGAAAGGCCCCTCAACTAAATACAATCCCATCAAGCCCCCCCCCCCACCCCCCGGAATGAGTTAGCTTCAAGACCATGATCTTTCCTAGGATCCATAAAAAGCTTCAAACTGTTAAACTAGGGCATATGGTAGTTTCATATTTAGTTATTTAAGAAACTGCCAAATTATTTTCCAGTGTGGCTGTTCCATTTTACATTCTCACCAGTAATGTACAAATGATCTAGTCTCCCCATCTTGCCAGAATTGGGCATTATCATTATTTTTTATTTTAGCCATTTAGATAGGTGTGAAATGATATTTCCTTGTGGTGTTCGTTTGCATTTCCCTAATGGCTAATGACATTAAACATTTTTTCCATGTGCTTATTTGCCATCCATATATTCTTGTTTGTGAAATGTCTGTTCATGCCTTTTGCCCATTTTAAAATTGGATTTTTTTAATTTTGGTTTTAACATCTTTATATTTTCTAGATACTAGTCCTTTATTACATATGAAGTTTGCAAATATTTTCCCAGTCTTTAGCTTGTCTTTTTGTATTTATTTTTTATTTTTAAAGAAGCTTTAGATTACATAACTTTCATAAAAAATATAGGGGATTCCCATATGCTCCACCCCCTCCCCTCCCACAGTTTCCCACATTAACAACATCCTTCATTAGTATGGTACGTTTGTTACAATTGATGAACACATTGAAGCATTGCTACTAACCATGGAATATAGTTTACATTATAGTTTACACTTTATCCCGCACACTTTTGTAGGTTATGACAAAATATGTAATGGTCTGTATCTGTCATTGCAATGTCGGGCAGGACAATTCCAATTCCTGAAAATGCCCCCATATTATACCTATTCTTCACTCTCTGTCCCCTCAGAACCTCTGGTGGCCACTGTTTTTATATCAATAATAAGAGTTCTTCCATTGATAGAATAATAATAAGTCTACTTTAGTCCATTGTTCATTCCCCAATCTTGAGGATTTTGGTATGGTAATACCCACTCTGTTTCTAATTGAGAAGGGGCTTGGGTCCCATGGGGCGGATGGATGGAACTATCTTGCTTGCAGTTGCTGACACTTTGTTCCTTGGAATGGGTGTTGTCTATCATCATCTCCTTGTTAGTTGTCCTGGGTGAGTCCAGTGAACTGGAGAATGGGTGTAGCAACTCTGCTGAGATTCAGGGCTCAACTGGCACATGAACAGGCCAAAGATTTAAGTCTCTGGGACATATATTTAACAAGTATAGTGCTAATTATACGTTCAGATAAAAGGGGCAGAAGAGCCATGTGTAGGGAAACTATAAATGAGTCTAAGTCTGCTACACTGGGGAGCATAAATTCCATAGTAAGTCCCACTGATAGGGTGATGAATTCCTGAGCTTGTCTGTCCTGCTTATAGTGTCTGGATGTCTCTAGAGTCATCAGGAGTCCCACTGTTTGAGGCACTGCTTACTGTGGCAGTCAATGAGATACTACTGAGACATGCATAAGCATAAACTCTGGAATGATGACCTGACTTACTTTGAAATCTCTTAGCCATAAAAAACTCATTTGCATTAAATAATTCCCTCTTTTGGTCAAGGTCTTTTTCCAAATGCATTGCTAATTGGCACTTGATAATAATTCCTCAGTGCCAGGGAGGCTCCATTCCCAGGAGTTATGTCCCATGCTGGGGGGAAGGTAGTTCATTTATATGCTGAGTTTGGTGTAGAGAGAGACCACATTTGTATAATTTGTCTTTTGATCCTCTTAACAAAGACTTTCATATAGCAAAAATTTTTAATTTTTATAAATTCCAATTTATCGAGTTTTCTCTTATGGAATTTGCTTTTGATGTCAAGTCAAAGAGCTCTCTGCCTACCTCTAGATGCTGAAGACTTTATCCTTTTTTTAAAAAGATTTTATTTTCACAGTTTACATTGTCATGAGGCACATTGAATTAACTTTTGCATGAGATGTGAGGATTAGGTTTGAGTTTTTTGTTGTTGTTTTTTTTTTAGCCTATGGATGTCTGATTGCTTCAGCATTATTTGTTGAAAAGGCTATCTTTCCTCCATTTATTTACTATTTCATCATTGTCAAACTTAAGTCGATTGTATTTGTATGGGTCTATTTCTGAGGTCTATATTTTTCATTGATCTATGTATCTATCCCTCCACCAATACCAAACTGTCTCAATTACTGAGGCTATATAATAAGCCATGAAATCAGAAAGACCGATTCTTCCCACTTCATACTTATTTTTTAAATTGTCTTAGATATCCTAGCAACTTGGCCTATCCATATAATTTTAGAATCATTCTGTATATGTAAATATGAAAAGACTTGCTAGGATTTTAATAAAAATTGTTAGACTTGCATATCAAAACAGGGAGAATGCATGTTTATTATGTTTGTGCCAACCCATAAACACAATATGTCTATTCATTTACTTAGATCTTCTATTTCTGTTATCAGTATTTTGTAGTTTTCAGTATACAAGTTCTGTACATGGTTTCTGTAGATTTACAAACAGATATTTCTTTTTTGAGCAATTATGAATGTTATATTTTAAATTTCATGTCCATGTGTTCATTGTAATTGTTTCACTTAATCAATATTGTCTAATTTACATGTTGTGGTGGTTTAAATCCTTTTTGGACTCCAGAATATACTGTTCTTAAAGTGAACTCATTCCTGTGTCTGTAAATTCATTGTAAATGGGACCACTCTACATTCCCATCAGCAGTGGATGAGGGTTCCCTTTCCTCCACATCCTCTCCAATATACTTATAGTGTTCTGTTTTTCTAATAGCCACCAGTCTAATAGGTACAAGTTACCTCATAGTTTTGATTTGCATTTCCCTAATAGCTAGTAATGTTAAGCAACTTTTCATGTGCTTTTTAGCCATTTGTATTTCCTCTTTGGAAAGTATCTATTCAATTATTTTGAATGGGTTTTAAATGGGTTGTTTGTCATTTTATTTTCAAAATTTTATTGTTGAGGATTTCTTTATATATGCTGCATATTAGACGCTTATCAGCTAAGGATTCCCAAATATTTTCTCCCATTGAATAGGCTATCTTTTCACTTTCTTGACAAACTTTTTTTTTTTTTAAGGATTTATTTATTTACTTTCATCCATTTTTACCACCACCACCACCACCACCCGTTTTTGCTGTTTTGTGCCCTTTCACTGGGCAGCTCTCTGTGTCCATTTCCTGCCCTCTCTTCTCATCCTTCTCCTCCCATCTTCACTGGGATTCCATCCTCGGAATCTTCAATGTGGGAGAGAGGTGTCCTACCACCCATGCCACCTTAGTTCCTGGTTTTTCGGTGCGCCTTGTTTTGGCTCTCCCTTGTGTCACTCTCCTATTATGTCATCATCTTGTTGCATGGCTCACGGGACCTGATGGCACACCCACTCACGGGGCCTGGTGGTGCACCCACTCGTGGGGCCTGGTGGCTCACCCGTGCATGGGGCCTGGTAGCCCACGCGCCTTCTATATTTTTCTTTTTTTCTTTTTCTTTTTACAAGGAGGTCCTGGGGATCGAACCCAGGTCCCTCCATATGGGAGATGGACGCCCAACCACCCAAGCCACATCCATCCCCTGACAAACTCTTTTGAAGCATAAAAGTTTTTAATTTTGAGGAGGTCCCATTTATCTATTTTCTTTTTTCATTGCTCCACTTTGGATTTAAGTATATGAAACCATTTCCTACTACAAGATATCATAGATGCTTCCCTACATTATCTTCTAGGAGCTTTATAATCTTAGCTCTTAATTTAGGCCTTTGATCCATCTTGAGTTAATTTTTGTATAGGGCATGATACGGTGATCCTGTCTCATTCTTTTGAATATGAACTGTAATATGGGAGGATCTATTAATATATCAGAGCAATCAATTTGATTCTATTGGTTAGCATGTCTATCTTTGTGCCAATACCATGCAGCTTTGAACACTTGTAGCTTTGTAGTATGCTTTAAAGTCAGGTAGCATGATTCCTCCAATTTTGTTTTTCTTTTTCAATATGTGGGTATTCAGGGCCCCTTGCCCTTCTAAATAAATTTCATAAGTGGCTTTTCCAGTTCAGTACAAAATGCTATTGTAATTTTTATTGGGATTGCATTAAATCTGTAAATCAATTAGGGCAGACATCTTAATGATATTTAGTCTTCCAATCCATGAACATGGAATATTCTTTGATATATTTAGGTCTTCTTTGATTTCATTTAACAATGTTGTTTAGTTTTCTCTGTATAAGTCTTCTACATCTTTAGTTTATTCCTAGATATTTGATTCTTTTAGTTGCTATTGTAAACGGAATTGATTTCTTCCTCAGATTGCTCATTATTGGTGTACAGAAATGCTACTGATTTTTGTGCATTCATCTTATATTCTGCCACTTTGCTGAACTCATTTATCAGCTCTAGGAGCTTTGTTGTAGTATTTTGGGCTTTCTACTTATGGGATCATGTCATCTGCAAATAGTGAAATTTTTACTTCTTCCTTTCCAATTTGGATGCCTTTTATTTCTTTTTCTTCCCTAAATGCTTGAGCAAGTACTTCTAATACAATGTTAAATAAGAACAGTGACGGTGGGCATCCTTGTCTTCTTCCAGGTCTTAGAGGGAAAGCCTTTATCCTTTCACTATTGAGTATGATGTTAGCTGTGGGATTTTCATCTATACACTTTATCAAGTTGAAGAAGTTTCCTTCTATTCCTATCTTTTGAAGTGTTTTTATCAATAAAGAAAGCTGTACCTTGTCAGATGCTTTTTCTATGTTAGTAGTGATGAACATGTGATTTTTTTCTTTTAATTATGTTAATGTGTTGTATTACTTTGATTTTCACATGTTAAACCACCCTTGCATACCAGGGATAAAACCTACTTGATCACGGTGTATAATTAATTTGATGTGCTGTTGAATACAATTAGCAAGTGTTTTGTTGAAGATTTTAGTATCTAAGTTCATTAAAGAGATTGGTCTGTAGTTTTCTTTACTTTTCTTTTCTTTTTTCCACCTCATTGTTATAATTTGTTCCATTGCTAGAATCACCATATGTGTACAACAGAATACCATCAAGTCCACTCTAGCCCATAGTTCTCCCCCCAATCCTGAGGGGACTGGGATGGTGATGTCCACTCCACCTCCAAGTGAGAGAGGGCTTATATCCCATGGAGATGGTGGGTGGGATGATCCTGCCTACAGCTGCAGGCCCTCTCCATTCCCTGGGATGGCCGTTGCCCCTCGTTGTCTCTTCGCCAGGTGACTTGGATGAGTCCATTGAGCTGTAGGGTAGGAGCTGCAGCTCCACCGAGATTCCACGCACACCTGGCACATAGGTAGGCCGGAGCCTCCAGTTTCTGGAAGTATACCTAAAAACTTCTGCATCACATATAGGTTTGAATAGAAGGGACTGATGAACCATGTGCAGGGAGGACTTATTTGAGTCCAATTCTGTCACTCTCAGGAGCACAGATTCCAAAGTAGAGCCCACTGATAAGGCATCAGTCTCTGAGGCTATCCCCACTTATATAGGACCTGGGTGTCTCCAGAGCTCTCAGGAGCCCCTCTGTGTGAGGTGATAGGCACTTAGATGTTCTATGAGCTCCTACTGAGGTGTGCATAAGAGTTACCTCTGGGATGACCTCCCGACTCTCTTTGAAGTCTCTTAGCCACTTGAACTCATTTGTCTTTAACTTTCCCCCCTTTTATTCAAGGTCTTTTTCCAGTTGCATTGCCAGTTGGCACTTGGTATTAATCCCTCGTTGCCAGGGAGGCTCATCCCCGGGAGTCATGTCCCACATTGGGGGGAAGGTAGTGCAATCATATGCTGAGTTTGGCTTAGAGAGAGGCCACATTTGAGCAACAAGGAGGCTCTCAGGTGACAACCTTTAGGCACCCCACAACTGCAGGCTAAGTCTCAGTTACAAGAGCAAAGACTCACAAGAGTAGTCATCAATAAAAAGAACACATCAGTGGGTCATCCTCTTTTGACAGACACTGTCCCTGCGCTCAGAGGACTATTGCTGCTCCCTTGGAGACTGTGGCAGAGCTCTCCAGGCTAGGAATTCAGATTCCCTCATTTATTGTGTGATTGTCCACCCATCGTGACCATGCCCCATCTTTTGATCTTTAGAACGATTTTGTATATCTTCATGTATATTCAGATGAACTAATTCCCATGAATCCCCCCTCCCAGACACCCCCCACCAATAATCCCCTGCAGTACCCATTGTAACCCTTCTGTGATCCAAATCCTCCATTAACATGTAGTCCATAAAATAATCAAATACATTTACTAGGAAAAAGAAACAACTATGATAAGCTTTCATGCAAAAGACAAACATAAGGAAACTCAGGGAAAAAAATAAAAAGAGAAGGAAAAAAAACCCAAATAAACAAAAAAAAAACAAAACAAAATATAATTAGCGGATTGGGACATTCAAAAAAATGGGCAAAAAAACAAAGGAAATGCCTTTAAAAAAATATATATATATATATATATTCTTTTTTTCTTTTTTTTTTTTCCCTTTCTCTTTTCATTTTTTGCCTTCCTTTTATCACTGTGTTATCGGATTTCCAGTGTGCTGTGACATCTTCCCCCTCTCAATCCCCATTGTCTCCCAATTTTTCTTTTAATTTTCAAAGAAGCTCCAGGTCACAGCAAAGTCACACATGGAGTGCCAGAGACTCCCAGATACCAAACCACCCCCCCTTCCCCACCCCATATTACCCCCCCCTTATTTTTTGATGTTAGCATTGTTATAACTGTTATACAGAAAGCAAAATATAGCAACTAAACATTGTCTATGATTTACAGTATAGTTTACAATTTAGATGATAGTTTAATAATTTTGATGATATTTACCATGTCCTATGTCCATTACTGTAAGGTAATGAAAAACCTTACCCATGACCACCAAACACCCCATTAGATCTTGACTGTTCCCTTCCCCCCAGCCCCCTAGGGCCCATGATACCACCCTATCCCGACCCATGGAAAGTCAAGATTCACAATTACATGCCCTGGGAATTTGAACCTGCCCTTCCTAATCCACCCACCCACCAGTGCTGCACCACCAAACCCAGGAACACCACCATCCATCTGCCCCATCCCCCAACATGCAACCATATTCTGTCCCTTTACCATAGATTATGTCCATATGGGTGATGGCTCAAAGCCTGCTCTTCTCTTACTCTCCCTTGTTAACCTATCTTTCAGACAATGGATCTCAGAGACTGCTCACTTTCCTCAGTTCAGATCAGTGAGGTCATATACTGTTCATCCTTCAGGGCCTGGCTTGCTTCACTCAACATAAGGTCTTCAAGATTCATCCACGTTATTCCGCGTGTTAGCACTTTCTTATAGCTGAGTAATATTCTATTGTATGTATGTACCACATTTTGCTTATCCATTCGTCTGTTGATGGGCACCGGGGCTGATTCAACTTTTGGCAATGGTGAACAATGCCGCTATGAACATTGGTGTGCAATTCTGAGGAACCGCCAAACTGTCCTTCACAGTGGCTGGACCATACCGCAGTCCCACCAGCAGTGGATGAGGGTTCCTATTCCTCCACATCCTCTCCAACATTTAGTGTCTCCTGTTTTTTTAATAGCTGCCATTCTGATGGGTGTAAGATGGTATCTCATTGTAGTTTTGATTTGCATTTCCCTGATAGCAAGCGACGTTGAGCATTTTTTCATGTGCTTTTGCGCCATTTGTATTTCTTCATTGGAGAATTGTCTTTTCAGGTCACTTGCCCATTTTTTAAATGGGTTGTTTGTTCTTTTATTTTCAA
Source organism: Tolypeutes matacus (assembly GCA_026826555.1). Taxonomy (NCBI): domain Eukaryota; kingdom Metazoa; phylum Chordata; class Mammalia; order Cingulata; family Chlamyphoridae; genus Tolypeutes; species Tolypeutes matacus. The sequence goes on along the minus strand of JAKSZT010005416.1, from coordinate 5,330,363 downwards.
GGTGTAGGATTTCTTTAGATATGCAGGATATTAGGCTCCTATCAGATATATGGTTGCCAAATATCTTCTCCCATTGGGTAGGCTGCCTTTTTATTTTCTTAATAACATCCTTTGAGCTGCAGAAGTTTTTTATTTTGATGAGGTCCCATTTATCTAATTTTTTTCTTGCTGCTCGTGCTTTGGCTGTGAAGTTCATGAAACCATTTCCTATTACAAGGTCCTGTAGATGCTTCCCTACATTATCTTCCAAGGTCTTTATGGTTTTGGCTCTTATATTTAGATCTTTGATCCATCTTGAGTTGATTTTTGTATAAAGTGTGAGATGGTATTCTTCTCTCATTCTTTTGGATATGGACATCCAGTTCTCCAAGCACCACTTGTTAAAGAGGCCATTCTCTCCCAACTGAGTGGGCTTTGTGACCTTGTCAAATATCAGATGACTGTATATGCGAGGATCTATATCAGAACTCTCAATTCGGTTCCATTGGTCAGTAGGTCTATCCTTGTGCCAATACCACGCAGTTTTGATCACTAGCTTTGTAGTATGTTTTAAAGTCAGGTAGTGTGATACCTCCAACTTCATTTTTCTTTTTCAATATGTCTTTGGCAATTCGGGGCCTCTTGCCTCTCCAAATATATTTTGTGGTTAGTTTTTTCCAGTTCCTTAAAAAATACAGTGTTGACTTTTATTGGGATTGCTTAAATCTGTAGATTAGTTTGGGTAGGATAGACATCTTGATGATGTTTAGCCTTCCTATCCATGAACAGGGAATATTTTTCCATTTATTTAAATCTTCTTTGATTTCCTTTAACAGTGTTGTGTAGTTTTCTGTATATAAGTCCTTTATATCTTTAGTTAAATTTATTCCTAGGTATTTGATTCTTTTATTTACTATTGTAAATGGTATTTTTTTCCTGATTTCCTCCTCAGTTTGCTCGTTATTGGTGTACAGAAATGCTACTGATTTTTGAGCATTGATCTTATAGCCTGCAACATTACTGAACACCTTTATAAGTTCTAGAAGCCTTGTTGTAGATTTCTCAGGGCTTTCTATGTATAGGATCATGTTATCTGCAAATAATGAAATATTTACTTCTTCTTTTCCAATCTGGATGCCTTTTATGTCCTTTTCTTGTCTCAGAGCTCGTGCAAGTACTTCTAAGACAATGTTAAATAGGAGTGGTGATAGTGAGCATCCTTGTCTTGTTCCTGATCTCAGAGGGAAGGCTTTTAGGATTTCACCGTTGAAATTGATGTTAGCTTTGGGTTTTTCATATATACCCTTTATCATTTTCAGAAAGTTTCCATCTATTCCTATCTTTTGTAGTGTTTTTATGAGGAAAGAGTGCTGTATTTTGTCAAATGCTTTTTCTGCATCTATAGAGATGATCATGTGATTTTTTTCTTTCAATCTGTTTATGTGGTGTATTACATTGATTGATTTTCTTATATTGAACCATCCTTGCATACCCAGGATGAAACCCACTTGGTCATGGTGTATAATCCTTTTGATATGTTGTTGAATGTGATTAGCGAGTATTTTGTTGAGGATTTTAGCATCTAGGTTCATTAGAGAAATTGGTCTGTAATTTTCCTTTCTTGT
>JAKSZT010005416.1:5283483-5328359 GCA_026826555.1 Tolypeutes matacus | reverse complement strand
ATAATCATTTTGATATGTTGTTGAATGCGATTAGCAAGTATATTGTTGAGGATTTTAGCATCTAGGTTCATTAGAGAAATTGGTCTGTAATTTTCCTTTCTTGTGGTATCTTTATTTGGTTTTGGTATTAGGGTAATGTTGGCATCATAGAATGAGTTAGGCAATATTCCTTCTACTTCTATTTTTTGGAAGGGCTTAAGTAGAATTGGTGTTAGCTCTTTCCGGAATGTTTGGTAGAATTCAGCTGTGAAGCCATCTGGTCCTGGACTCTTCTTAGTTGGGAGGTTTTTGATGACTGAGTCTATCTCTTTACTTGTAATTGGACTGTTGAGTTCATCTATTTCTTCTTTCATCAATGTCGGCTGTTTGTGGGTTTCTAGAAACTTGTCCATTTCCTCTAAATTGTCATTTTTGTTGGCATATAATTTTTCAAAGTATCCTCTTATGATACTCTTTATTTCTGTGGGGTCAGTAGTGATATCACCTTGCTCATTCCTTATTTTATGTATTTGCATCTGTTCTCTCTTTTTCGTTGTTAGTCTGGCTAAGGGTTTGTCAATTTTATTGATGTTCTCGAAGAACCAACTTTTGGTTTTGTTTATTGTTTCCAGTGCTTTCTTATTCTCTATTTCATTTAGTTCTGCTCTAATCTTTGTTATTTCCTTCTTTCTACTTCCTTTAGGTTTAGTTTGTTGTTGTTTTTCCAATTCCTCCAAGTGTGCTGTTAGGTCTTCAATTTTAGCTCTTTCTTCTTTTTTAATATATGAATTTATGGCTATGAACTTCCCTCTCAGGACTGCTTTCGCTGCATCCCACGGGTTTTGATATGTTGTGTTATCGTTTTCATTAGTTTCAAGGTAGTTACTGATTTCTTTTGAGATTTCCTCTTTGACCCACTGTTTGTCTAAGAGTGTGTTGTTTAACTTCCATATCCTTGTGCCTAACCTGTTTCTCTGGCCCTTAGTGATTTCCAACTTCATTCCGTTGTGGTCAGAGAAATTACTTTGTATAATCTCAATATTTCTGAATTCATTGAGTGTTGTTCTGTGGCCTAGCATGTGGTCTATTTTGGAGTATGTTCCATGTGCACTCGAGAAGAATGTAAATCCCGCTGTATTTGGGTGTAGTGTTCTGTATATGTCTATTAAGTCCAATTCTTCTAATGTATTGTTGAGTGCCTTAGTTTCTTTATTGATTCTTTGTCTAGATGTTCTGTCTAATGATGATAGTGGTGTATTGAAGTCCCCTGCTATAATTGTAGAGGCATTTATTTCTCCTCTAAGTTTTTCCAGAGTTTGCCGCACGTATTTTGAGGCACCCCGGTTAGGTGCATAAATGTTGATGATTGTTCTCTCTTCTTGAGAGATTACTCCTTTTACTAATATGTAGTGTCCATCTTTGTCTCTTACAATAGTTTTGCATTTAAGGTCTATTTTGTCTGATATTAAAATAGCTACTCCTGCCCTTTTTTGGCTATTATTAGCTTGTAAAATGGTTTTCCAGCCATTCACTTTCAGCCTCCTTGAATCCCTGGGTCGAATGTGGTTTTCTTGTAGACAGCATATAGATGGATCATATTTTCTTATCCATTCTGCCAATCTGTGTCTTTTGATTGGTGAATTTAATCCATTAACATTCAGTGTTATTACTCGTCACGAATTTTTTACTTCAGCCATTTTTTCTTTGGGTTAATGTATGTCATATATTGTTTTGTTTCTCTTTTTGTCTTTTCAGTTGTTTTTAAACTCTCCTCCAACTCTCTCTCCCTTGTTTTTTCCTTTCAACTTGTAGTGATTCCTTTAGTATTTCTTGAAGTGTGCTGGTTTCTTCTTGACATACTCTCTTAATTTCTGTTTATCTGTGAATATTTTTAACTCTCCATCATTTTTGAATGCCAATTTTGCTGGATAGAGTATTCGCGGCTGGAAATTTTTTTCTTTTAGTGTTTTGACTATGTCATACCACGGTCTTCTTGCCTCCATGGTTTCAGCTGAGAAATCAGCACTTAATCTTATTGTGCTTCCCTTGTATATGATGGTTTTCTTTTCTCTTGCTGCCTTGAGTATTTTCTCTTTGTCTTGAGCATTGGACATTTTGACAAGTATATGTCTTGGAGTTGGCCTGTTGGAATTTATACTATTTGGGGTGCGCTGTGCTTCCTGGATCTGCACATCCATCTCTCTCAATAGCATTGGGAAGTTTTCAGCCATTATTTCCTTCAACACTCCTTCTGTTCCCTTTCCCTTCTCTTCTCCTTCTGGGATGCCCATAATGCGTATATTTGTGCGTTTTGTATTATCGGTTAATTCCCTGAGTCCATGCTGAATTTTTCCTATCTTTTTGTCTGTCTGTTCTACAATCTCTTTAATTGCAGCTGTATTGTCTTCCATATCACTAATTCTTTCCTCTGCCTGTTCAAATCTGCTGTTATGTGAGTCCACCATCTTTTCCATTTCTTGGCTTGTGCCATTGTTCACCATCATATCTATTACCTTTTTAGGCATGTTTGCTATTTCTTCAGTATGTTCTCCCAGTGTCTTCTTTATATCCTTAACCTCTTCCTTCAGTTCTTTAAGTTGGTCCATGATATTTGTTTGGATAGCTTTCATTAGTTGTTCAACGTTCTGCATTGCTTCCTGGTTTTTATTTTGTGCATTGGACTGGTCAATGTTTTCCAGTTTCTCAGAGTCATTTGTATTTTTCTGTTGCCCTCTGGTCATCATATTATCTTGATGGGTTTGTTCAGTTGATTAGCTTTTCTCTATGCTCTAGAGTTTTATTTAGCTGTTGGTTCTGCGTGTGAGTTAAGTTTTCTCTTTGGCAGTTTTTCTTGTTTTATTTCCTTACTTCTTTCTATGTTCCCTTGAAGGCAAAAGGTTAGTGCCAGAGGAATCAAAAGATGTAAGGAAGGCAGAAGGATAATAGTAATATTGATAAAAGTCAGAAGAGGGGCAAAATGAGACTTAATGAGATGAATATTTAACTTGTGTAGGCAGTGTAGAGTACCAGGAAAAAAAATGGATTTCCTACAATGGACTGGGAAAACAAATGGAGGAATATATATATATATATATAGTGATTTAGAAGGCTAGAATTATGAGGAGGGAGAGAAATAATAAAGAAAGGTCTGAGAGGAAAAAGTTAATACTAATAAAAAAAAGAAGAAAACAAAATCCATGGAATAGAAATTGATACCCTTGAGTTGTGGGCCTATGAAAAAATGTTGTATCTAAGAGCCACAACAGAAAACAGAAGGCAGAAAGATGCAGGAAGGAAAGCGATAGTTTGTAATACAAAATCAATATATACAGCGAGTGGGAAATTATTGAAAAAGAAGCACAGCAAAGAAGTGACAAGCTAGCAGCACCTAATTTTTTTAAAAAATGGAAGAAAAAAGAAAAGGGGTAGGAAAGAGGAAAGAAAAGCAAGGGACCAGAAAGAAACAGAGAAACCAAAGATCCACACAGGCAAGCAGTCAAACAGAGCTAAGGGGGGGTCAATGATTTCCCTAGGGTCCACATGGATCCTTCCTGCCTACTTGTGTTTATCAATCAGTTTCCCCACAGGGTTCTATATGCAGGTCCTGAAGCAGCTTTTAGCTATTAAACTAAATTAAAAAGAATTTAGTTTTCATTTATTGAAGTGACCTTCTCATTTTTTTTTTTAATTTTAATTTTAATTTTTTAGCAAAATACAGGACCCAAAATAATTCCTCCTCTAGACCAACCCCCTTACGGAAGGACCCTAGCTGGGCCCGTGGAAATTAATCAAGCACATCCCACTTCCTGGACTCCCCAGGGTAGCTGTAGCTCTGATGTTAGTCAGTGCGGAGTGCTAAAGATGGCCAATTCCACCCCTTCTGGAGCCGAGCTCGAGCGTCACCGGGTTGCTAAGTAAATCAGTTTGAGTGCAGATTTACATCTGCTCTCAGCCTGATGCTGGTTCAGGTCGGCTTATCTGCTCCCCAAAGCTATGGGGCGGTGCAGGCAGCCAGATCGGTCTAAAAATAAAATATACCCTTCTCTGTCCTCCAACAGAACCCTCCCTCTTTTGGGAAATGTCCCTTCTTCCTGGCTCCGCAGCGGCCCTGGTCTTATCCCTGGGCCACTATGGAAATCAGCTCCGTCCCCCCCAACCAGAATCCCAGCTCCGGTTCACCGGGTGCCAATTAGCTCATTTGCTCTGTTCACGCAAGATCCAAGGGGTGCCAGGCAGCCAGATCCCCAGAAAATAAAACTTTCTCGCCTGCTTGCGGCTCCAAGTGGCCATTTTATTTTATTTTATATTTTCTCCCTAACCGCGGGGTTCAGCCGTCTGTGCCAACCCCCACCGGCAGCCTTAAAACTCACGAATCTCCACCGTTCCGTCCACGCTGTTGATCCATGCAGATAGATGTCCCAAGCTTCTCACTCCACGCGTGCACAGCACAGACCCCTGGGCAGGACCCCATCCACAATCCGCCTTGCTCTGGGAGCTTGCAGTGTGTGCCCTCCTACACTAACGCCATCTTGAGACTCCTGTAGTTTTCTTTTCTTGTGGCATTTTTATGTGGCTTTGGTATTAGGGTGATGTTGGCATCATAGAATGAGTTAGGTAATGTTCCCTACAATTCTATTTTTTGGGAGACTTTAAGCAGGATTGGTTTTCTTTCCAGAATGAGTGGTAGAATTTACCCTTGAAGTCATCTTGTCCCAGGCTTTTCTTTGTTGGGAGGTTATTGATGACCAATTCAATCTCACTACTTACAATTGGTCTGTTCTGTTCTTGTATTTCTTCTTTTGTCAATATTGGTTGCTTGTGTGTTTCTAGCAATTTGTCCATTTCATCTAAGTTATCCATCTTGTTGGCATACAATTTTTCAAGGTATCCTCTTATGATACTCTTTATATCTGTGGGGTCAGTGTGCTATCCACTCTCTCATTTTTTATTTATTTGCCTCTTCTCTTTTCTTTTAGTCTAGCTAAAGGTTTGTCAATTTTATTAATCTTCTCAAAGAACCAGGTTTTGGTTTTGTGAATTTTCTTCTACATTTTCTTTGTTCTCAATTTCATTTAGTTCTGCACTAATCTTTATTATTTCCTTCTTTCTACCTGCTTTGGGATTAGTTTGTTGTTCTTTTCCTAGTTCCTCCAGGTGCAGTTAAGTCTTTGATTTTAGCTTTCTTCTTTCTTTCTTTTCTTTTTTTTTTTGGGGGGGGGGGAAGATATAGAGGCTGGGAATTGAACCTGAGACCTCATAAATGGGAAGCTGAGGCTTAACCACTGAGCTACACCTGCTCCTTTAAAAATTTTTTTTAAAGGAGGTACTATGGATTGAACTGGGACCTTGGACATGGGAGACAGGCACTCAACCACGGAGCTACATCCACTCCCCCTCTTCTTTTTTAATATAATCATTTATGGCTAAAAATTTCCCTCTCAGCACTCCTTTAGCTGCATCCCATAACTTTTGATATGTTGTGTTCTCATTTTCATTTGTTTCAAGGTAGTTACTGATTTCTTTGTTAAGTTTTTCCTTGACCCATTGATTGTTTGAGTGTGTTGTATCACTTCCTTATCTTCGTACCTATTCTGGTTCTCTGCCCCTTATTAATTTCCAGCTTCAATCTGTTCTGGTCAGAAAATTACTTTGTATAATTTCAGTCTTTCTAAATACATTGAGACTTGTTCTGTGACCAAGCATGTGGTCTATCCTGGAGAATGATCCATGTGTGCTCATAAAGAATGTATATCATGCTGTATTTGGGTGTAATGTTCTGTATATGTCTATTAATCTACATCCTCTAACATATTATTCAACGTCTCTGTTTCTTTATTAACCCTCTGTTGAGATGTTCTGCCTAATGGTGATGATGGTGTATTAAAGTCTCCCACTATAATTGTAGAGGCATTTGCTTCTCTCCTTAGTTTTTCCATTGTTTGCTTCCTGTATTTTTGGACACCTTGGTTAGGTGCATACATATTTATGTTTGTTCTTTCTTCTTGATAGATTACCCCTTTTATTAATATATAGTGCCCTTCTTTGTTTTTTACAATAATTTTGCATTTAAAGTCTATTTTGTCTGCTATTAGTATAGCTACTCCTGCCCCCCCCTTTTTTTTTTGGTTATTGTTTGCATATAGAATCATTTTGCAACCATTCACTTGCAATCTCCTTGCATCCCTGGGTCTAAGATGAGTTTCTTGTAGATAGCATATAGATGGGTCATATTTTCTTATCCATTCTGCCAATCTGTGCCTTGATTGGAGAGTTTAGCCCATTAACATTCAATGTCATTACTGTCAAGGTAGTACTTACATTAGCTATTTCTTCTTTAGGTTTATATATGTCATATTTCATTTTTGTTTCTCTTTTTATCCTTTTATTTATTCTTACCAATAATTTTCCTTTCTACACTCTCCTCCCACCCCCTCTCTGCTGTGTTTTCCTTTCAACCTGCAGAACTCCCTTTAATATTTCTTGAAGGGCAGGACTCTTGTTGACAAATTCTCTTAATTTATGTTTATTTGTGAGTATTTTGAACTCTCCATTTTTTGCCAACTTTTAAAAATTTTATTGAAGTGTATCATTTATACATAAACATACATAAACAATAAGTATATTGTAATAATTGTGAACTTACAAAACAAACATACATAACATCATACAGGACTCTCATACCTCACCCTTATATCCTGTGTCTCATCAGGATTTTTTATTTGATCCTTTGGCTGGGCCATATCTTCCTATTTCTTATTAAGGCTGGTAGTTTTCCGTTGATGTCTAGCCCTTTGATTATGTTGGTGAATTTACTCTGATTGTCAATTTCTCTCTCTTGCCTAATGGTTTTGTTTCATGGATCTTCTTTTATTTTTCATTCAACTTATTCTAAATCTTTAGGATTTCCCAGTGTAAGTTATCAAAAGAGGGCCAGGGACCCACTAATCAGGCACAAACAAGATTCAAGCGTGCCTAGACATGAGACTCCAAAAAGCGTTTTTACTTATTGCAGTTTCCTGACCTGCCAACAGATGGTGCTCTTTGCAAAACTGTTGGAGGCAGCCAGAAAGAGGTGAAGCTAAAATGGCCGACCGACAACAAAGAACAAGCCTGATCCTATATTTAGCCTTCTTTGAGGAAGTAGCTCACCCTGCTCCCGCGCGCGCGAAACCTTCCCGCCTTCCACAGATAGCAAACCCTCCCTAGCAACCAACTGTGCCCAATACCAGCCTGCCATATATGCCTTACACGTACTTCCTCTTTTTTCATGCCCTACCCCCTACACCACCCCTCACCCTACTTATAAAAGGCTGTGCACTTCCTCAATAAATTAGACCTGCGTACTTACCTCGTCTCCGCGGTGGTCTTTCCTCCGTGCGCCCTCCACGCCGTCTGGGCCCCCAAACGCTGGTTGCCACTCAGCGTTCCCCTTCCGCCAACAAGTGGTTCAGAACAACCACAACTGGCGCCCAAAGTGGGGCTCCCCACCTCTCGCCGTGCCCCGACGGTAGGGCCTCGTCTTCTTATCGGCCTCAAATAGCGGCACTCTGTAAGTATCTCCAGCGCCTTGCTCTATAACTTGGTGCCCCCTCTCTTCTGTCTAGTATCTATCAATTCAATGCCTCCTCTCCTTCTTGTTCTGCTTTCTTTAACCTCTGTTACTTTTGTTTTCTGCCTGGCCTCCGCCGCCCCTCCAAACTGAAATTTCTGGGAGCGAATCTTTCTTGCGCTATTCTTCCTCTGTGTTGTCTCAGTATATACTTTCCTTTTCTCCCTAACCCGTCGTGCTTAAATTAGCGACCCCACCCCACGCTAACTAACGTGCCTCAGAGTCCCCCTCGCTCTGACAAAGCGTCGATATGGGAGGGCGAGTCTCCTCTCGTCAGGCACCCCAAGTCAGAGCGCTGGCCAGTCTCTTAGATACTAACTGACTGAAGGTCTCCGTAAAACAGCTTCAGACATATTGGGACCTTCTGCTTCCTTTTAACCCTTGGTTAGCGACCTGCCGTCTATGGGACCCCGCGACATACAATAAGCTAATAAATCGCGTTACGGCTGCCATGGAACATGAAAATAAACATTTTCCCCCTGGTCTACTCCCTACCCTAGTTGCCATTCGTTCGTGCCTTCAAGGCGCCCCCGTTTCACCTGCCGATTGCCAGGTCAACTTAATTGATCACCTGGCGGATAACCCTTCCCCATCTGACTCTGGAGAGGATTCTGATACGGAGTCTCTCTGCTCTCGCATTAACAATGCTTTGGAGCTCGACCCCCCCAAGTCCCAACCAAAAAGCTGTAACCTGCGATCGAAGGAACAACATGGCGAACTTCCTCCTAGTGAACAAAAACCAGACCAGGGGGCAGTTGGAGAAGGAGGAAGTTCTCAGTCTTTCAAAAAAACACAGGATCGGGGGCTCCCTCCTTCTTCAACTGTGTCTCTATACCCCTCCCTTCCGGTCCAAGACCCTGAGCCGCCTTCCTCTTCTTCTTCCTTGTCTCCACTGCAGCCACAAGGTGGCACGCAAGTCCCATCATGTCAGTTAATGTGTTGGTCCTCCCCTCTTCCCCCGCCCCTATCCTCTCCACCCTTCCCCCCTAGCCTTACTCAGGACCACTCTCTAACAACAACCCTTTCTCTTCCGCCTCTGCTCCCCCTCCTACCAACTCCACCGCCCCTTCCTCCTTAGCCCCTTTGCCTTGCTTCCCTGTTAATATTAATCCTTCCCCACTTCGCCCACAATTCTACTACCCTCTGCAACATTATGAGGTCAAAAAACGCTTTTTGTTTCAAACTGTTACAAATGGTTTGGTTTGTTCCCTGGAAGGGGGAGGAATACTAAAAGTGGTTAAGTTCATGTGATAAAAGTTGAATGAAATATTTAAAAGTGTTGTACAATTAAAGAAGTTTTCTAATTTTATGACAATTAAAGTTGTATAAATAAAAAGTTCATATAAATGCTTTAAAGGTGTATAAAATTGCTGAAAATTTAATAATGTTTCAGTGTAATATTAAACAAAAGTATACTGTTATTAATCATAATTTTAATTATTTTAAAATATGTGTTATAAAACTACCTCTCTGCCTAAAAATCAAAAGGCAGGTGCTTTAACTTAAGTTTGTCTGATTTACTCCACCTCTGCTATATATAATAATAATAATAAATGGAAACTAAAATAGTAAGCGCATCAAGGATGTTTTGTAACAAATTAAAAATAATAAAGTATATTTCAAAAGGTGTTGTATTCCTCCCTGGAGGAGCTGGCCACTCTCCCAGGGACTGATGCATAAACCTTGAAATGTACTGCCCAGGGAGTGTTGTGTTCCTTCCTGGGGAGGCTAGCCCCTTCCTCAGGAATTAGCAAAATAGTCACAAATTGGCATATTATTATTATTGACTTAAAAGATTGTTTTTTACTATTCCTCTTAATCCAAATGATAGAGAAAAATTTGCGTTTACTATTCCTTCTATTAATCATTCAGCTCCTACTGAATGATATCAGTGCAAAGTTTTACCTTAGAGAATGATAACCAGTCCTACCTACATTATGTCAATCCTTTATTCACATTCCATTACAAATTTTACAAAAACAATTTCCTAAGGCTATGATTATTCATTATATGGATGATATTCTTTTTGCCGCTGAGCAATCTTAAGAGCTGAAACAATCATTTCAGCTGGCTAAAGAAATTCTTCCTCAACATGGGTTGCAAATAGCAGAAGAAAAAATTCAAAAACAGGTTCCTTTTCAATATTTAGGTCATACTATTAATAGAAATATTATAACTCCACAAAAGGTCCAGTTTCGAACTGATAATTTATGTACTTTAAATCATTTTCAGAAATTACTGGGTGATATTAATTGGGTATGGCCTACTTTAGGAATTCCAACTTATGCTTTACCCTAACAAAAAACCCTGACTTAAATAGTCCTCGCATTTTAAGCCCAGAAGCAAAAGAGGAGTTAAATGGCTGGAAAAAGAGTGCAAAATAGCCAACTAACAAGGATAACTGTAAATCTTCCAATTTCTCTTTTAATATTTCCATCTTGCCATTCCCCTACTGGGATACTTTGACAAGAGGATGGCATAATAGAATAGATATTCCTACCCAACAAAGATACAAAAAAAACTTCTGATTATCATAAACTTACACATACTAATGCTTCTGGCTTACGTCATAAATATCCCCACTTAACAGTAAAAGAAAGTAAGAGGATTGTTAGACAATGTCCTACTTGTGGGCCCATAAATGCCCCCACTTTCTCTCCAGGAACTAATCCCCGTGGAGAACATCCTAATGAAATTTGGCAAATGGATGTCACACATGTGCCTTCTTTTGGCCGCCTTCAGGATGTGCATGTGATGGGACAAGCGATAGTAGAAAAAAGTAATCACTTATTAAACTTAATGTTGCAAAAACAAAAAGGGAGAGATGGAGGAGAGTCTGCTAGGGACAGACTGTCTAGAGCATTGCTTACCTTAAATTTTCTTAATAGACAACAAATTTCTAATGCCACAGCAGCAGAAAGACATTGAGAGGTTAAAAAAAAAGGGGGGGGGGAATGAAAATGAAAAATGTGAACAACCAATATATTGGAAAAATGAAAGAACCAATAAATGGGAAAAAAGGAGAGGTAAACTTTTGGGGCTGAGGTTTTGCTCTTATCATTACAGAAACAGGAGAAGAGCAGTAGATCCCCTCCAGAAGAATCAAGTCTAAAGTTGAAGATGCTGCCAAGACTTAAACTATGAACATGGTGGTTTTACAATGAATTAATTATAGGTAAAGTATTAGGTCAAGGTAAGATATCATCATAATTACACTTATTGAACATACATAACCAACTCACCTCTTCTAGAGCTGTTAATTTGGAGCAATGAGTCTTACCCAATTTATCTTAATCAAGCTCACCATTTTCCAGGACCTATAACTTATAACTACCCTTAAAGCCAAAAGAAGAAGGGAAACTTACAGAAAATTTAACTTTACCTTTTATAAACTGCCCTACTTCTTTGGATATGGTTCTGTATGCATGCAACCTAAAAATCACAGTCAAATTTATGTTCTCATTTTCCCTTCTTTGCCATATAAATCAGAAAATATGGTAAATTTTACATGTCCCTCTCACAACAGACTACTTAATAACAAATGACATATATGTCATAAGCTTACAGAGGTTGTGTTGTTTGATAATTCCTATAGAATTGTAAAGAATCGGGCCCTTATAGGGATGCCAAAACCTATTAAAAACACAACCATATTTTAGTTCATTAATAATTCAATCATAATCACTAATAACAGTAATCCTTATTTCTGGAATTTTGGTAATACAACATTTACTAACAGCTCAATAAATTGGTAAAATGAAAATACATCCCACAACCATGGGACACTAAACTTAATAACATTCAATGTTATTTGTGAAAATTATTTTTGGGAACTGTTCCAAACTTTGAAAGGCAAGGCAGCAAAACTGATATTACTAGTTTAAAAAAGAAAAGTTAACTCAATTCCTTACAGTATGTGTACAAGATCCTCTCGAAACCTGGACCATCAATTATCTCAATATTCAGGATGTTTACTTCTTTCCCAACTCCGCCCAGGGGCGTTCATACTGCAATCAGCCCTTGCACTACTATTGTGCCTATTGGGGATGTGAAACATTAGCTACTAGATGGTCACCCCCAATTGCTGACAAGTTCCTCATGATACGATTCACTCCTGCTGGATGCATTCGACCCCCTAACCCATCGTGGGGTCTTCCTGCAAACTTCAAAAAACGAAATGAAAAAAACCTCTATACAAACCTCACTCTTTCCGTTCAAAACCCTGCAGATCCTTCCTGGATCATGGGTTGAACCTGGAAAATCAGGCCATATGTATCCGGCTCTAACCCTGGCACACTCCTGCTTATAAAAAAAGGAATTGGCAGAAGTGAATCATGGTCCAATAGGCCCTAATAAAATTCTGTCCCCTCCTTTGCTCAGTTCTCCTGCCATTCCTCATCGGTCTACAACTGCAACAATAGTGCCTGCTACGCTCAATTTTACCGCTTCTACCCCAAACCCAACCGTCAACAATCCACTATGGCAAATACTTAATGCTACCTTTCTTGATCTGAACGCTTCCCACCCCAACCTCATTCGCAATTGCTGGTTATGTCTTTCTGTTACACCCCCCTGTTATGATGCTATAGTCCTTAATGCCACCTTTAACACTTCCTCTAATAACAATCCCCCACAATGTCAGTGAAACGCAGACAAAACTGGCGGCTGTGACCTTACTATCCAATCCGTCCTGCACACCGGACGGTGTGTTGGCAATGCCTTCGGTAACATGTCCACCACCTTAACTAAGTCTTGCCTACTTTTATCCCCTCCGTCTCAACATAAATTTTACATTCCCCCTAAAGGGGCAAAATGGCTGTGCTCCTCATCAGGGCTTACCCCCTGTGTGGCCACAGCAGCCCTTAATAGCTCCGGAGAGGTGTGCGTCTTGGTTGTTGTCCTCCCCCATGTCCTTTACCATCGTGAGGAAAACCTCTATCGGCATTGGGACGATCAGCCTTCTGTTACCATAACTAGACGAAAAAGAGAAATTATTACTGCTGTTACCATTGCTCCTCTTTTAGGTATTGCCGGACTGGCCACTGGAACCACATCTGCCATCCTCCAACATCAAGGTCTCTCTCACCTAAGAGCCGCAGTAGACGAAGACTTAGCCCGCATTAAAACCTCCATCACCCATCTTGAGAAATCCCTTACGTCCCTATCGGAGGTTGTTCTCCAAAATAGGAGGGGCTTAAACCTACTTTTCCTTAAACAAGGAGGGCTTAGTGCCACACTGGGCGAGGAGTGTTGTTTCTATACTGACCACTCAGGAATAATTAAAGATTCTATGACTAAACTTAGGGAAGGAATAGCAACTCGCAAACGCGAAGGAGAGGCCCAAGGAGGCCCTTCTTGGGGATTCAACAGAATCCTCCCTTATTTCCTCCCTATACTTGGTCCCATAATAACCCTACTTCTTATACTATCTATTGGACCTTGGGCTATAAGAAAATTAACACAGCTAGTTAAGGATCAAATTAATTCTTCCCTAAGTAAACCAATTCAAATACATTACCACCGACTTCACCTCGCTGATCAAGGCCTAGCACCAAACATGCTAGAAGATGTCTGCCCTCTGTAAGTAACAACATCCTCCAACCCTTCCGCCTATGAGCAGCTGAGTGCGAGGCAAAGCACTGCAGGAAACAGTTAAAAGTGAGTACAGCCTAACTGTTCTCTGAGAAGCACGCCTCATTAGCACAAGGGCTCGTTGTAACTGAGCAGAATGCTCAATAAAACATTGGGCTGGCTAGCCAATGACGGGCAACTGGACTGACCCATCAATCAACCTAAGACAGGGACATGGCCTTCTGCTGCCATGTTTCCCAATGACGGGTAAGACTGATAGGGTACAGCCCTGACCTAAGACAGGCACAGACCCTCCCTCACAAATAGCACATTTGCATATATGAAATCCCTCCTACGATGAGGCCTCTACTTCCCTCAGCTAGCTATACAATAAATAAGGCTCTAATAAAACAAAAAGGGAGGAGATGTTGGAGGCAGCCAGAAAGAGGTGAAGCTAAAATGGCCGACCGACAACAAAGAACAAGCCTAATCCTATATTTAGCCTTCTTTGAGGAAGTAGCTCACCCTGCTCCCGTGCACGCGAAACCTTCCCGCCTTCCACAGATAGCAAACCCTCCCTAGCAACCAACTGTGCCCAATACCAGCCTGCCATATATGCCTTACACGTACTTCCTCTTTTTTCATGCCCTACCCCCTATACCACCCCTCACCCTACTTATAAAAGGCTGTGCACTTCCTCAATAAATTAGACCTGCGTACTTACCTCGTCTCCGCGGTGGTCTTTCCTCCGTGCGCCCTCCATGCCGTCTGGGCCCCCGAACGCTGGTTGCCGCTCAGCGTTCCCCTTCCGCCAACAAGTGGTTCAGAACAACCACACAAAACTTTCCACAAAGGTGTCTCTTTAAACCTCCACTTGCTGGTGATTCTGGTTTGTTTTATCAGAGCCAGGATTCCAAAAGGGTTCTGCTGGCCAAACTCACCAAAAAGAAACCACTCTCTGCCCTCCCTGCACCCTCTCTTCCCAAGGAAGATGTCCATTTCCCTCTCAGTTGGCTGCAGCAAGCCATGGGTTTTATCCAGGCTGTTCAACTTAGGGTGGGGAATGGGTGCTGTTCCCATGTGAGGGATCTAGTAACTTAAAATTTTCGCTTTGACCTCTTCATCTCTCTGTCCCTCTGCATCCTGGATAATGCGTAGCACTCTCTTGGTCTGTAGACCCCCAAAGCAGCTCCCTCAGCTTTTACCCTTCCTCTATTGTTTTTGTAAGAAAGTTGAGCCCTGTCACCCTATTCTGATGTCATCTTCCCAGAAGTCTAGTTGCTCATACTTTATCATATCTAAAAATGCATTACTGAATTGCAGGTGATGAAAATTTACCCCTATGTTATCTTTAAAGAGTTTCAAGGTTTTAGCTCTAATATAGTCTTTGATCACATGGTTCTGCTGCAACTGTACTTCCAGTTTCCCAACACAATTAGTTTAAGAGACTATTCTTTCCTCACTACATATACAAAATCAGTTGGCCATAGTTGTGTGGATTTATTTATGGACTTTCAAATCTGTTCCACTGTTATATTTATCTTTGTGCCAGTACCATACTGTTTTAATTATGTAACTTTGTAATACAATTTTTAATTGGCAAGTATGAGCCCTCCAACCCTGTGCTCCTTTTTAAAGATTGTTTTGACTATTCAGGGCTCCCCTTGCAGCTCCATATAAATTTGAGGATTGGTTTTTCCATTTCTGCAAAAAAAGCTGTTGGATTTTTAATGGAATTGCATTGAATTTATATATTGCTTTGGGTAATACTAACATGTTAACAATGTTGACTCTTCCAATCTATGAATATGGGATGTTTTGCCATTTATTTAGATCTTTTAAGAATTCTTTCTGCTGCATTTTGTAGTTTTCAATGTACAAGCCTTTTGTATCTTTAGTTAAATTTATTCCTAGATATTTTATTTTTTAGGTGCCATTGTAAATGGAATTGTTTTGTTAATTTCCTCTTTGTATTGTTCATTTCTAGTGTATAGGTAAACAATTGATTTTTATGTTGATCTTTTACCCTGCCACTTTGCTGAATTTATTTATTAGCTTTCTTGGGGCTTTCTTTGGATTTTCTATGTTGTGTGCAAATAGGTATAGTTTTACTGCTTCCATTCCAATTCAGATACTTCTTTCTTTTTCTTGCCTAATTGCTCTTGCATGTTTCCATTATTGGTGAAGAACACACTCTTTATTATTTAAATTATTTTAAATTTGTTGAGGTTTATTTTGTGGCCCAGGATTTGGTCTATATTTGTATTCTATGGGTACTTGAAAAGAAATGTATTCTGCTACTGGGTGGCGTTATATAAATGTCTATAATCCTGTTGAATGATGGTGTTGTTGAGTTCTTCTATATCCATTGTGATTTTCTGTCTAGTTGTTTTATCAACTGTTGAAATAGGTGTGAAGTCTCCAGATATAGTTGTGAAAATAACCATTTCGCCTTTCAATTCTTTCAGTTTTTGCTTCACATACTTTGCAACTCTGTTATTTGGTGCCTACACATTTAAGATTACTATGGCTTCTCTATGATTATTTAATTGCCCTCTCTGTCTCTTGTAATTTTCTTTGTTCTGAGAGTTTGTTACAGGTCTGAGAGATAGGGGTGCCATAAAGGGTATACAAGACACACAATTAGCTCAAGCAGCTCAATAAGTGGACAGGGAGCACAAAATCAGAGCAAGAGGAACCTGTGGGCTTGTGACTTTATTGTGGTCTAGGGGCAGATGTTAGCAGGTTTTCCACAGAAGTCAAGGATTGGTTAGTTTAAAAGAAAAGTGAGTGGAAAGATGAAGGGATTGGGGTTCCAAAGGTGGTGGGAATGGTTAACTTATCATTTGACACCAGCTGTGAGTTTTGGGTGAGGTGTGTGGAGGTGGAGGTGGTGGCTGCAGATGTGGGTTTGAGCTCTGGGTGATTATATTGCAGCACTACAAAGCTGCTGATTAACTAGGCCAAGGGTTAGTGCTTAGGCAAGTGGCTTAGCCAAAGATGATGCTGTGGCAATTTGAGATTATTTATGAATCTCAAAAAGAGATTATGTTTGGGGGAGGGTGATTATAAAGGGCATTTATTTGGGGTAGAAGCTTACAGCTACCAGTCCCTAAAGAGTCCAACTCAGGTACCATAAGAGGTACTTTCTCACCCAAAGTTACTTGCCACATGTTGAGCAAGATGGCAGGCAATGTCTGTGAGTGTTCAGCCTTCCTCTTCCTCTTAAGGCTCTGTGGTCCCAGCTCCTTCCAATCTCAGCTGTAGGCTGGGATAAGGCTCATCTCTCTCCTGGGGCTTCTCTCTGGGCTCAGCTGTAGCTGTAGGCTATCAGGGTCATTTTCTTCCCAGGGCCTCTGCTGTGTCTATGGAGCTGTCTCTATTCCTGTGTTCTTCTCCTGTGTATTTACATCCCAGGACTCCAGCATCAAAAACTCCAGATTTTTTTTTTATGTTTATATTTTTATGTTTATAAACTAATCTATTCCTCTGGGTGTGATACCCTTTGATTGCATTAAATTCAGATGAGATGTCTTTGATTGGCTTACCTGT
Source organism: Tolypeutes matacus (assembly GCA_026826555.1). Lineage (NCBI taxonomy): Eukaryota > Metazoa > Chordata > Mammalia > Cingulata > Chlamyphoridae > Tolypeutes > Tolypeutes matacus. The sequence continues at coordinate 5,311,648 of JAKSZT010005416.1, read as the reverse complement.
TAAGATTGAATTAGGTTGTTTTTTTTGTTTTGTTTTGTTTTGTTTTTTACATTTGATCATGTTAGTAAGGCATGATTCAGGTTGAGTCCCCGCCTCCTTGGTGGGTCTGATATAAATGGACACTCACATGGACAAATACAAGAAGACACACAGAGGAGAGAACTTCATCATTTTTTATTCTGCCATGTGACAGAAAGAAGGTTCAAACAGCTAAAACCCCAGGGAGAGATGGACCATTTACCTGATAGCTTACAGCTGACCTTGGGAAGAGAGTCAAGATTGATAAAGGAATCCCTGAGAGCCAAGCCATATGCCAGCCTGCAGTTGAGATCAGGAAGAAGCTGGGCCCATAGAGCATCAAGAGGAAGATGAAGATCAGAAGGGAAGGCAGAGATGACCTGCCATTTTTTCCTCAACACATGACAGCTGACGTTGGTGAGAAAGTACCTCTTATGGTACTTTAAGCTGGACTTTCCACAGCCTTGGGACTGTAAGCTTTTACCCCAAATACCCTTTATAAAAGCCAACAGATTTTTGGTACTTTGCATTGGCACCCCTTTGGCAGACTAATACAGATGTCAAATCAGTGTACATAAACTTTGGTAGTTACAACTCCAAACCTCTGGTAAACACATCTCCTTTATGTTTCTATGCATTTTCTATTCTGGACATTTCATATGAATGAAGTCATAAAATATATGACCTTGCATATCTTCTTTCACAAAGCATATTTTCAATGTTCTTTCATGTTGTAGCATATATCAGTAGTTCATAACTTTTTATGGCCATTGTTTATGATCCCTTCAAATTGGAGTCACAGCACAGAGCCTTAGGGTTTTGGAGCCATCCTCTGCAGATAACTACTTTCCTTTTGAGAAACAGCTTTTGGCCTGCTAGTGGGCCTTAGTAGAGACTGAATGCTTAACCAGGGGCACCAAGTTATCAAGAGACCTGACTCATCTGACCCACCATGTCATAAAATTGGGCATGTACAGCAGCACTCTATCATAAAATGTAAGCGGTATATACAAGATAGGGCTTGAGCAGGGTCTGAAGGCACAAATTACATGAGGAAGTGGCCCAAATGCCCATGATCCCCACTCCCGTCACATTACCATCTCTTTCCCAACCCACAGCTATGGCCTTTTGGGGAGTTCCTTACAATCAGTTGACTGAGAAAGGGAAAACTTGGGCCCGGTTTACAGATGGTTCTGCATGATATACAGGTACCACCCCAAAGTGGACAGTTGTATCAATACAGCCCTTTTTGGGACAGCCCCGAAGGACAGTGGTGATGGGAAATCTTCCCAGTAGGAAGAACTTTGAGCAGTGAACCTGGTTGTTGATTCTTCTTGGAGGAGAAATGGCCAGAGATGCACTTATGTACTGATTCATGGGCTATTGCCAATGGTTTGGCTGGATGGTCATGAACTTGGAAGGAACATAATTAGAAAATTGGTGACAAAGAGGTTGGGGAAAGGTATGTGAATAGACCTTTCTGAATGGGCAAAAACATGAGGATATTTGTGTCCCAGATGAATACTCACCAGAGGGTGGCTTCAGCAGAAGTTTTAAATAATTAAAATAATTAAAAGGTGCCTCATTCAGTGGACACCAGTCAGCCTCTTGCCCCAGCCACTCCTGTCATTGCCCAATCATAAACAAATGGTCATAATGGTAGAGATAGAGGTTATGAATGAGCTCAGCAAAGTGGATTTCCACTCACTAATACTCAGTCCCCAATATGGCACCATTCCCAAAAGTGATAAGCCTGCTACCTGGTGGCAGGTTGATTACATTGGACAACTTCCACCATGGAAAGGAGAGGGTTTTGTTCTAACTGGAATAGACACATACTCTAGATATGGGTTTGCCTTCCCTACATGCAGTTCTGCCAAAACTACCATCCATGCACTTATAGAATGTCTTATCCACCATCATTTCTTCTGATAAAGGAAACCACTTTGTGGCAAATGCAGTGCAGGAATGGGCATATATTCATGGAATTCACTGGTCTTACCATGTTACCCATTATCCTGAAGCAGCTGGATTGACAGGATGGTGGAAAGGCCTTTTGAAGACTCAATTATTACACCAAGCAGCAATACCTTACAGGGCTGGGACAATGTTCTCCAGGATGCTGTAATGCTCTAAATAAGCATCCACTCTATGGTGCTGTGACTTCCATAGTCAGAATTCACAGATCCAGGAACCAAGGGGTGGAAATGGGAGTGGCATCACCCACTAATAACCCCTAGTGACTCACTAGGAATTTTTTTGCTTCCTGTCCTTTCAACCTTAAACTCTGCTGGTCTACAGGTCTTAGTTCCACCAAGAGACACAATGATTTTATTGAAAAGGAAGTTAAGACTACCACTTGGTCACTGGGCTCTTCATTCCTCTGAATCAACAGGAAAAGAAGAGAATTACTGGGAAACGGATGTGGCTAAAGAGGTTCGGCGTCTGTCTACCATATGGAGAGACTGGGGTTCGATCCCCGGTACCTCCCAGTAAAAAAAAAGAAGAGAATTACTGTATTACTGTACTGGCCGGGGAGATTGATCCTATCAAGGGGAAATAGGACTTCGACAACACAATGGAGTTAAAGAAGAGTTTGCCTGGTAAAAGGAGATTCCCTAGGTAGCTCATTGAACTACAATGCCCTGTAATTAAAATCAAGATAAAACTGCATCAACCCAATCCAGTCAAGACTGCCAGTGGCCCAGAACCTTCAGAATAGGTTTGGGTTACCTTACCAAAGAACCATGGCCAGCTGTGTTACTTGCTCAGGATAAAGGGAATATGGAATAGATAGTGGGAAAAGGTAGTTATAAATATGAGCTGTGACCATGTGACCAGTTTCAGAAATGAGGACTGGAATGGTTATGAATAGTTCTTTTTTGTTATTAGTATGTTTGTATATGTACCTAAAATGAATATCTTTTTTTTCCTTCCTAACCTTTCCCTTATCATATGACATATAAGTTATATTAGCTTCATGTCATAGTATTTAAGTTACATAATGCCAAGTTTAGGAGTGCATATTACCCAAGGCTTCAGACCCTTTTCTGGAGAGAGTTAATGTGTTTCCAATTGTTTGCAGGACAGTTGAGTATTGTTAGGTGAAAATATGGCTGGTATTGTTTTTAATTAAAGATCATGTATGGTTTAAGGAGATGGGTATGGCTGCCATTTTGACAAGGGGTGGACTGTATTGGTTATGTTCATGTGTCAACTTGGCCAGGTTATGGTGTCCAGCAACTATTGGCCTGATTGTTACTGTGAGGATATTTTATGGATATAAATAACCAGTAAGATTATTGTAACTTTGATTGATTATATCTACAATCAGCTGAGGAGATTACCTTCAACAATGAGAGAAGTCTCATCCAATCAGGTGAAGACCTTAAAAGTCAATGTGATGGTTTCAGAAGGGAGAATTTCCATCTCTTTTGCAGCCAGCTAGCTTCTACTAGAGAACTGATTGAAAAATTTCATTGGAGTTCCTGGCTTGTAGCCTGCCCTATCAGATTTGAGTTGCCCATCCCCACAGTCATATGAGCCAATTCATAAAATCTCATAATATTTACATTATATGTCAATTCTGTTTCCCTAGAGATCCCTAACTAATACTCAAGGAGAATGTATTTGTGTATTATTCCTAATAAAAAAAAATTAACTAAAAAACTAAAAAAAACAAGTAAGTATAAAGACATATCTAGAAAAATGTTGATCTGGGATATTATTTATAATCCCTCCAAATTTCAGGCAAACCATCAAAGATATTTTGGGTAAATTCAACCCCATAAGGGAATCCTATGAATCCAATAACAGCAATAAAAGATCTCTAACTACTGACATGAAAGATTTTTTGGCATGGGATTAACTAGTTAAAGTTTTATGGCTTAACATTTCATAAGAACAAAAGATGTAAGGATTTGATCCAGCTATTTTACAGTGGTTGTCTGAGGCTAAGATTACAAGTTACCTTTTTTGTGCTTCTCTATAATTTTTAAATTTTTGTGGTAAGTAGTATATTTTAAAAATATTAAGTGTATGATATGATATGAGAGCAAGCACAGAAATGTAGGATAAAAGAAATAGCAAAGAGGACCTCAAAGCACAGGCTACTATAATAAGGCATATACTAGATTAACAGGAGGCAGTACAAACATGGGAATGAAATGAACTAATAATTACATGACCCTGAGATAAGAATTTGAGGAGAAAATGATCCTTAGACACTTTCTATTTTTGAGTAAAATTTGAAATGGTTTCAAAAGCTGGATGTGAAACAAAATTATAGAAAATTAATTTTTAAAAAGTTAAATTCACAATTACTCTCAAATACAAACTTTCTAATATTTACAATAAAGTTAAAGGTTAAAAGTGTGAATTTTCTGATGCCAAATAAGTTGGAGCTATTAATAGGTTTCAACATTTATCTTATTCATAGGATATTTCCACTGTTAGATTTCTCTTCAGTTATGTAAACTCTGAAGCATGAAAAACTTTTACACTGTTTTTGCATTTATTGGGTTAATCACCATTATGAATTCTCTGATGTTGAATAAAGCTTGAGCTCCTAGTAAAAGCTTTCCCACAGTTCTTACATTCATAATATTTCTCACCTGTATGCATTTTCTTATGTACAGTGAAGTTTGAGTGATAACTGAAGGCTTTCCCACATTCTTTACATTCATAGGGTTTCTTACCAGTGTGAAATCTCTGATGTTGAGAAAGGTATGAGCTGCAACTAAAGGTCTTTCCACATTCCTTACTTTCATAGGGTTTCTTACCAGTATGAATTCTCTGATGTTGAAACGGGTCTGAGCCACAACTAAAAGATTTCCCACATTCCTTACATTCATAGGGTTTCTCACCAGTGTGAATTTTCTGATGTTTAGTGAGTGCTGAACCACAACTCAAGGCCTTTCCACATCCCCTGCATTTATAGGGTTTATCACCAGTATGAGTACTCTCATGTTGCATAAGTTGTGAGCCACAACTAAAAGCTTTCCCATATTTCTTACATTCATATGGTTTTTCTTCATTTCCAATTCATTGGTGTAGAGTAAGAGATAGGTGCCTTTTGAAAGCAAGTACATCTTCATGGGTGATTATTACTTGGCTGAAATGTATTTCCTGGTGTGTCCGTTGTCTCTTAAGTTGATCTTTACTTTCCCAGACATCTCTGAAAATTGTGCCTGGCCTTTTAATTCTTTCTATTAACTCTAGATGGAATGATTTTACATTATTAATTTTTTTTTTGGTCACAGACTTTGATGCTTGGTCTAAAATGAAATAGAAGTCAAACATATACCTTTTTTCCTATTCTGGGAGAAATAAAACTTCTATAGTAGAAAAAGGAAGAATAAACTGAAAATGTTTTCATATAATCCTCTAATAGTAAATTGCTAAGATATTTCTAAAATATAGCTGTACATTTCAAATAATGAACATGGAGAGCACAGACTGAAGAAAGGCCATATAGAAAGTATAGAAAGGTGAGAAAGTTTACTAATGAAAGAGTTTAAGTTAATTGTTCTCAAAAATTGGTATGATAGAATTATTTGGGAAACTTGGCAAATATACATTATCCTAGGTGATCATCAAAATATAAGAAAGGCTTAGTTAATTGTGTATATTTCTATACATACAATACCATATTGTGTATTCAATAAGAGGAAGAATATCATATCTATCTCATAAGATAATGTGAGAATTAAATAAGTATAACTGGGGAACATTTCTGAAGTGAAATGAGGACAGAAAACTAGCTAACAAATAGTATACTGGGAAAAATCTGAAAGGAGTTGATAGAGGATAGAAATCCAGAGTGGTTATTATCTAAGGAAATATGCCAAATGAGTCAGCTTGGGAAGATTTTTCTGTGGCTAGAATTTCAAACATTGTGTGAATTGCAATAAAAATACTGTTTTCTTGGGAATTCCATATAACCTAAACTTGAGGGAGGGTGACATTTCTCAGCAAAGGCTATAATGGTCACAGACTGAGGCAGCTGTATGTTCAGATGAATAGGAAGAGAATAACATGAGTAACAAAGTGGTATTATGAAAATATTAGACGAATCGGGTAGTTTTGTACTCCAGCACTGAAATACTAGCTTCAAATTTGGGGGCAAATCACAAAAATCACTTTTAAGTCTCTGTGAAGTAAAGGGTTAACTTTGCCCAAAGAAATGGTTGACTCTTGCTCAGTTCTTTGGAGATCAACTCTAGGACCTTGGAATATCCTGCTAGATAAGCATGTCTTTGTTTACCTGGGAGCTTTGGGCCACACCAAATAGTTTATGCTAACAGTATGATTTATAGTGGGGAACCTTTGGGCCATGTGGTATCAGCTTAAGCTCTGAAGGGATTAGAGACTAAGGTCAGCCATGCCTATGTGACTGACCTCCGATAAAAACTCTAGACACCAGGGCTCATGTGAGTTTTCCTCATTGGAAATACTCCATGCATGTTGCCACACATAGTTGCTTGGAGAAAAAGCACTGTGTGCACAACTGCACTGGAAAAGGACAACTGGAAGTTATATGTTTGGAACTCTCCTGGACCCTGCCCCATATGCCTCTTCCCTTTGCACCTTTGCTGATTTTCATATCTATCTTTCTAATGCAATAAACCAGGAATGTGAGTATAATAGCTTTTCTGAGTTCTGAGAGTCCATCTAGTAATGTGTGATAATAATGAAGTACTGCCAACCAGGGAAGTTCACATGAGTCTTGGCATCTAGAGGCTTTATTGAGAATCCATGGGTGACTGACCATGCAGCTGATCTGAGTTTCCAGACCCTTGAAAGGTCAAGTTGACACTGCTTGACTTAAAGCCCTGAACATAAATCGCATTTTTGCCTTTCTTGTGTGGCAAGCTCCCACCCTAAACAAAGACACTTCTATAAGATGTGACATTTCAAGAGAAGAGAGATGACTTCCCAGAAACTGAGGACAAAAGCCAGACTTCTCTTTGGACAAGGTTAAATTCTTTACTACATAACATTCTTCCCGTGTTAAAAAAAAATATATATTCACAGTGTTTAACACCATCTGATTATGTATCTATTGGCTTATTATTTCTCTTCCCCATATTAAAATATATGATTCAGAAGAACAGGTACTCTAAATGTTTTGTTCACTTCTGTAACTTGGCATACAACAGTTATCCAATAAATACCTTCTGAGTTAGAGAATGCATTCTCCTAGCTCTTCTCTTTAACCCACTCTCTCCTTTTCCTTCTCAATGCAGGCCCAGGCCCTGTATTCCCAACACCCTCATCACAGGTGGCTAAACTTACTCCCAATTATTACTTTATTTTACTTGGACCAATTCCACATCTACATTTTCAACCCTGCCTTTCTGCTGAGCTCTCAACATGAAATTCTCTTGTGGTAAATTCTACTTTTTGGAAGTTTCTTATGGGCATGTCTTAGGCCTCTATTAGTCTGTGACATCCTCAGTATTTTATACATATTGTACTCTCTCTAGCACCCAGGGGATTGCCTAAGATAATTAATAAATTTGATATATTTTTTGTTAAAACAATAAATAAATGAGTATAAAGATAAACTGTTTTAATAAGGTAACAGAACATTGGCAGATCACTAAGTGAAGACCTATATAGAAAAATACACACACTCATACACATACATATTTCTTGTGGGGGAAGAGCATCACTTACACAATCAAAATAAATAAGCCAAGAAGAATTTCAATATAAAATATAGATATAAGGACTTTTATGGGTGAGGAAGGATAGGATGATTAAAGGGCCATGTCCCAGACTCAAGGTTCTCACTTCCTTTTTTGACAGCTGGATTACTTCAAATGCTCCCCTTCCACTGATTACCCCTCACTCACTTGAGCAATGGTCTCTAACTGGTGCTCTGTCACCTGTCCAGGGCTCCTGCCCTTGCTCCAGTAAGGAGATCACAGCTGGTTTAGAAATGGTAAATCCTGTTCACAAGAAAAACTGTTATGCTGGGATGACCCAGAATTCAATCCAGTCCTTTGGTCAAGAAATAAATATGATTATAGGAAGGACCAGACAAAAGTATATCTTACAAAAAATATGAGAAAATTAAGCTTCCACCATAATCTATAGAAGCCACCCATTTCCAACTATACAAAGTTCAAATTCTCTGAACAGAAAGCAGAAATTCAGCTGGTTATTTGAAAGACAGCTAAATAATCCACAAAAATGTAGGAAGCAGATGTTTCTAAAAGCAGATTCTGAAACTTGGGGGACAGGTGTCCTTACCCAGTGAGACAAGGTTACTATAGTTCTCCAACATCATGTCTCTGTATAAAACTCTGTGCAAGTCCAGGCAATACCACTCCTCTTGAGAGAAGTCTATGGTCACATTGCTGAACACCACCTACCCCTGACACAGAAAATGAGGAGAGGCAAAAGGTACAATCTGGGCACGGAGAATTCTGTGGAAATTAGTGGTCAAAGTAGTAGGTTTTCAAGTATTCACATTCCATTTTCTCTACACAAAATGTCCTGTATAAAATGGGCATGATCCCATGATCCAGACAGGTCTGGGAATATACAAAATCAAACAAAATCAAACTATATGGACTCTCACAATGAAAATAAATAGCATTTATGAAAGCAACCAACACAATTCCTGGCAGAGTAAGTCCTAATACATTGTTTCTGAATTTTTCTCCTCTCCTTATGTGTTAGAAAGGAGAAATCTTCAGAAAATATAAATTAGCTTACAAATTACCTTTAGAAGTAAAATTTTATACCTGCTTGTATTAGTCAGACAAAGGGATACTAAAATCTGTTGGCATTTATAAAGGGTATTTATTTGTGGTAGAAGCTTACAGTCACAAGGCCATTAAGCATAAGTTACTTCCCTCACCAAAGTCTTTTGCCACATGTTGGAGCAAGATGGCTGCCAATGTCTGTAAAGTTTCAGCCTTCTTCTTCCTTTTAAGGCTCTGTGGTCCAAGCTTCTTCCAATATCAGCTGTAGCCTGAGATAAGGCTCATCTCTCTCCCAGGGCTCATTTCTCTCCAGACTCAGCTGCTCTGCTCTCTCCACAAGGCTACCTGTAAAGTATCAGGTGAACAACTTGTCTCTCTTCCTGGGGCCTCTGCCGTGTCTAATGAGGCCTTATCACTTTCCTCATGTAACTGCTTCTCTGTGTATTTACTTCCTGGGGCTCCAGCATTAAAACTCCAACTAACTCCTCTGCTGTGAATTTTTTTCTGAGTCCCCACCCACCAAGGGAGTGGGGACACAATGTCCTACTAACATGGCCCAATCAAAGCCTTAATCATAATTTAATCAAGTAAAAGTGAAACCTCTGAGTCCAGTACAATCTAATATGCCCAGAGGAACAGACCAATTCACAAGCATAATCCAATATCTATTTTTGGAATTCATAAACAAAATCAAACTGCTATACTGCTATAAAGACAAGATACTAAAACGTCTAGAGAGAAAAAGCAGCCCCAGAAAGGTGCAGAGTTAGTATGACAAGGAATTTTCCAATGGCACCACTAGAAGGAGTAAGACAGAGAAGCAATTTCTCCTACATCCTAAGAAAAATCAACACTGAACTAAATTCTATGCCCAAATTATCAACCTAGTTTGAGTGTTAAATAAAAACATTTTAGACATGTAAAGACTGGGAGATGACCCAAGGTGGTGTTGGAATAGCTCAGGGAGGGCACAACTTTGCAAAATAGGGGAGAAGGCATAGAAGTAGTCTGAGGGAGCCACTTTGGGGATGCTTGAAGGCCAGGAAATTGCCACATGCATCATCCAGGAGGGACTGTGGATGCAGAGACAGAGAAGCCAAAGGGAAAACCATGAGTTGATACCCCTGTGGTTGGGAATGCCACCCACCCCTACCCCTGAGATGAACAGTGTCATAAGAATCTTAAGCTGAGCAGCCAACAGTGAGGGGGAAAGGACAGATTCCTTCCAGGGAAGTGGGAGGGTGTAGCAGAGGACTGACGATGGTTTCTCTCTGGAAAATATAGCTACCCTAACCCACTAGCTCAGAAGAGGTAGTGAAGGATTTGTCTCTATGGCAGGGTTTGCCAAGGAGCATCATTTGCTGGCCACCCAAGAAAGTGAAGGAAGACAGACTTGTCTGTCTCAATTCTTATCCAGGTATGGTTGACCTGGCTGGGCCCCATTAGAAGCTCCCTGCCGCAGTTTTGATTACTTAAACAGGGCAAAATTAAAGTTTTAGAAAAATTAAGCTAAAACCACTATGACAGAGAGAGAAATTGATCAACAGAGCAAAGTCATCAATATAAGTAGATGCCTAGATATCAATAAAAGATAACAACCCACACTAAGAAACAGGAAGATATGGCCCACTCAAAGGAACAAGCCAAGAATCTAGATGAGACTCAGGATTTAAGACAACTAATAAACAATGTTCAAACAAACCTCCTTAATCAACTTAAGGAGATAAAGAGATATTACGGTGACACCATGTGAAAATAAATTTGAAAGCCTGCAAAAAAAGTAACAGAGCTTATGGGAATGAAAGACACAACAGATGAGAGATGTTTGTGCGGGATGTGGTGGGAGGTGTGGGAGGTGGGCAACATGGGAATCCCGGTGGGTTCCGTGTAATATTTTGGGTAATCTAAGCACCTCTTAAAATATATGTATATATATATATATATAAATAACATTTTTGTAAGCAAATAAAAAAAATACATTAGAGGCATATAACAGCAGATGTGAAATGTTAGAAGAATGAATAAGTGAATTTGAAGATAGGACATTTGAAATTGAAAATTTAGGAGAAGAGACAGAGAAAAGAATGCAAAAAATTGAACAAGGTCTCAGAAAAAATTGAACAAAGGTCTTTGAATGACAACAAAAAAACATAGAAACATACATGTCATAGGTGTCCCAGAAGGAGAAGAGAACAGAAAAGAGGTAGAAAGAATATTTGAGGAAATACTGGCTAAAAATATCCAACCCTTATGAAAAACATGAATATCAATATTCAAGAAGGACTACATACCCTAAGCAGAATAAATCCTAATAGATCTACTCCAAGACATCTACTATTCATATTGTCAAAGGCCAAACATAAAGGGAGGATTTTGAGAGCAACAAGAGAAAAGCAATATATTACTTACAAGGGAGGCTTAATAAAGCTAAGTGCCAATCTCCCTTCAGACACCAAGGAGGTGAGAAGTCAGTGGTAGATGTGTAAGGATTTTTAAAAATGCACCATCATCAAGTGGATATGAAGGTTTCTTTAAAAACTAGTGGAGCACATACTCCATCAAAATATGGAGGAAAACCAAGACTGAGAAGACATAGGATGAAAAAAAAGAGGTAGTGCCACAGGGTGTTGAAGAAAAATCATAGTATAATATGAAAAAGTGACATCTCAGATAAAACCTGTAGCAGCCCGATGGTCATTAGTCAGTCTATTTTGGAGTAGGACACAGGGCTTTATAAGAAAGATCTCAGGAGAAAATATATTAATAGACATGTAACAGAGTTGTTGGATTATTTGGAAAAATTAAGTGATACATGCATAGATGGATTTAAAAAAAACACATTTCAATTAACTCCAGAAGAAAGAAAAAGTACTGCAAAGAATCTATGAACTTCATGTACTACTTGGCTTAGCCATGTGTAATCACAATTATGTGTACACTGTTGATTTAACGGAAGTGTTTATATAGCCTTACCAGCTAAGAGGGAAATGGGAACTCTAAAACTCATATGGGAAGTCAAAAGATATCTAAAAATGATTAAGAAATACCAATCCAGGAATATTAATTAGGACTATGGACCTAAATACCAGGGAAATCAGCTAAAAGTTGAGGTGCCCACCCCATGGGAGGGAGTCTGTTATTTGGCAGGGCTCTGCTTTTAATTTTTTTAATAAGCTTTACATTAGAAAAAATATGTGCATATAATTTAGAAGATTTCAACAAGTTGCATATTATTATGCCTTACTATTATATAATAAACAATATTCTGTTATAAAATGTTAATGAACACATTTTTGCCAGCTGTATAATATTCCATCATTTGAATATATCTTAAAACCTTGTCACCTATTACTTTCCATCTCTGAAGCCTCAGGCAAAATTGAAACAAAGAATGTCCCATTTTAATTTTCTGTTATAAAATAAAAACTGGAACTTCCAAGTAATTGGACAATTCAGGAAGATTGCTGATCAAGTTGTTTTATTGTAGCTTTGCAAAATATCTTAATATCTGCTTACAAATAAGGTAAGGAGGAAAGATAGCATGAACCTCATAGTATTACATTAGAATCAGAGATATCAGTATTAACTTGAGAAGGATTCCAGAAATGCTGAACTGAAGAAGAAAAATAATTTTCAAGAACAGGTAGGAAATTTCCAGCCTGGACCCAACAGTCCTCACCCTCACTAGGTCCCGTGCAGTTTGGAAGTCATGCAGAGGCAGCACTGCGTGGGTCCCTCCAGGTGAAGAGGCACATCAGCCATGCACACCAGCAAGTTAGAAGCCCACATATATCCAGGCACAGGGACCCAAGTCCACAGAGATCTAGGATAGAACCCATGCCACTGAGTCATGCTGTGTGCTGCATACAAAAGGGTTCCCAAGGGAAAAAAAGAAATAGAGACTGCAGAAGAACTGTTGGGAAGAGGTTCACACACCCAATCCAGTATCTGTTGGCTGGACCACATAAATGCAAAACACTTTTCTGGATTGACCCAGCTTCTGGTTTGAACCCTTCGGGCTCCTCAGTGAAGGATACCCTAATAGGAAAGAAACTTGACGCAAAAAAAGCCTCACAGAGAAAAAAAAAAAATGAGGGGAACTAAGCTTCTGTAAGACAGGATGGGTCCCAGAAGAGAAAAGTGCAAGGAAAACATGGCACCAAGGAAAGGAGAGAATTTAAACAAATCATAACAGTGGGAGAAATAATTCTGCACAAAAAACCCCAAAACAAAACAGATCAATCTTCCCAGAGAAGGAACAGAGGAAAGAAAGCTTTCTCCTGGAGCTGAAACAATTATTCAAAAAGTGCAATCTTAATAATTGTACTGCATATGATGGGCAAGAATGGATGAAGAAGAGCTGAGAAAATCTCATCAGTTAAACATGGACTATTCTAAAGGTCCAGAATGAATTGAAACAATGTAAATGAAGAGCTTTAACACAAAGCCAAACAACAACAAACTCCTAGAAAAGAGGGAGAAACTGACCTTAAGATGCCCGGATATCAGCAAAAAATTGCAAGTCATACTAAGAAACAGGAAGATATGGCTCAGACAAGGGAACAAATTAAAACTTTAGAGACTCAGAAGTCTAAAAACAACTAAAGAACAACTAATAGATGTCAAACAAATCTCCTAAATCAATTCAAGGAGATGAAAGAAAATATGCATAAAGAGATAAAGGATATTAAGAAGACAATGTGTGAGCATAAAGAAGAACTTGAGAGTCTAAAAAGAAACATAGAAATTATGGGGATGAAAGGCACAATAGTAGAGATTAAAAATAGACTAGATGATTAACTCCATGAGTTTACACAGTCTATTTAGTTCATAATAGCACAATCATATAGTATTTGTCCTTTTGTGTGTGGCTTGCTTCAGTCAACCTAATGTCCTCCAGGTTAATCCACATTGTCATATGCTTCATGACTTCATTTCTTCTTACCACTGCATATTCCATCATGTGTATATGCCATACACTGTGTAAAATCATGGAATTAATAATTAGAATATAGATCACCAGAAAATAGAAGGAGGGTAAAGAATGGAAAACTGAGGGTTAACCTGTGCAGAATTCATTAAAAAGTTGTTTGGAAATCTTTGGAAATGAATAGAAATGGTTAAAGTACATCACGGTGCATGTAACTAACAGAGCTATTATATGGGTATGACAGTGATTGAAAGGGAAAGTCTAAGGTCGTGTATATTACTAGAAGGAAAGCTAAAAACTGTAACATAGGATTGTATAAACTAGTAAAACCTCATGTAAAACATGAATATGAGTGATTTTGCATATATGACTGTTTTTACAAAATACAAATATACTAGAGAGAAGGAAATAGAATAGCAGTGATGTGCAGCAGGCGAGGCATAGAGAGATTGAGAGGTGATGCATTTTGTTCATTTGTTTTTATTATTGGAATAATGAAACTGCTCTGGGATTAACTGGGGTGATAAATGGCACAAATGTGTGATTACACCGAATACCACACATTTGGTGGATGGATTTATGCTTTATTAATATGTATCAGTAAAATTTGAAAAAAAAAGAGAGAGAGAGAGAGACTAGATTCCTCCCCTTCTAACCAGCTCGGTAGGTGGCCAGGGCAGCAGAGGCCACTGTGAGGAGCTCTGGGATTGCACCTGCCAGCCATCACTCTGTTCTGTGCACGCCTGGTGCCTTCAGCTCCGCTCCCTGGCAGGATGCTTGAGAACATCAAGCTTGAGAATGTCAAGATTATTTCACCCCCCCAAATAAGAGATAGTTTCCCTACATCCTGCGTATATGTGCTGCCTCAAAGATCTGCTCCCAGATTTCACATCTCTTTCAAGTTCTTTTGAATCACCAGAGAAATCTTTTCCAGTATTGATTACGTCACCGATTCCTGCCATTTTTGACCCAGATGACTAAACCACTTCCAGAACCCATTATAAGAGTCAGTAAATCCTATGGAAAATGGCCTTCAGTGATCTTACATTGATGACTGTATATCTTTTCAGTAATTGGATCAAGGAGGCTAATCCAAGAGTTGAAGACTGGCTCCTCATGTCCTCACCTCTGCCACAAACCATAGACTCTATATCTATTTTGTCACTTTTTTGGGACCAAAGCTCATGGAGAATCAAAAGCCCTTTGAACTCAAGAAAGCAATGACAACATACAGATTTTTCATAATACTCTTTTCGTGTATATGTGTTATGAGTTTATGATGTCTGGCTGGGGTACAGGTCATTAATTTCAATGTGAAATTGTAGATTATTCACAGTTACCTGCAGCTTTAAGAATGACGTGTACCTGCTGGCTTTATTACTTCTCCAAATTTATTGAGCTATTAGATACTATCATTTTTGTTCTGCATAAAGAAAAATAGCCAAGTTACTTTCCTGCATGTCTTCAATCATACCATCTGTATTAGTCAGCCAAAGGGGTGCTACTGCGAAATACCAGAAATGGGTTGGTCTTTATAAAGGGTATTTATTTGGGGTAGAAGTTCACAGTTGACAGACCATAAAGCATAAGTTTCTTCACTCACCAAAGTCTATTGCCATGTTTTGGAGCAAGACAGCTGACATTTGCCAGGGTTCAGGCTTCTTGGGTTCCTCTCTTCCTGGGGCTGTGTTTCTCTCCAGGCTTAGCGCCTCTGTTTCCTCCACAAGGTCAGCTGTAGACTGTCAGGTGAACAGCTCGCTTCTCTTCTAATGGAGCCTTCCCTCCGACATCAAAACTCCAACATCAAAACTGCTTCAACTCTGTTCTTGCCATGCCTTTTATATTTGATTCCTCCACCCACCAAGGGGTGGGGCTCAACGCCCTACTGACATGGCCTAGTCAATGACCTAAATCATAACCTAATCATGCCCAGATTAACAGATCAGTTTATAAGCATAATCTAATATAGATTTTTGGAATTCATAATTACATCAAACTGCCAAAAGGCTACACCATCATGCCATGGACCTGGTGGTTTGGAGTCAAATTTGACACAGGTGGCTTAGGAACATTCCATGCCTTTCTAAATACCACTGTACATGTAGTCATGTATTCCTACTATGGACTGTCTGCACTGGGACCAACCTACCAGAAATATTTCTGTTGGAAAAAAGTAGGAGAGCAGGTGTGGCTGAAGCAATTCAATGCCTGCCTCCCACATGGGAGGTCCTGGGTTCAGTTCCCAGTGCCTGCCTCCTAAAGAAAAAACAAACAGACAACAAGCAGACATCAAGCAAAAACAATGAGCAAAAACAAGAAGCAGATAATGAGAAAAAAAAACAAAACAAACAAACAAAAAAAACTGGGCAGACAACTAGCAAAAACAAATGAGCAGGAAGCAGATGTGGCTCAAGCAGTTAAGTGCCTGCCTCCCATATGGGTTCAGTTCTGGTGCCTCCTAAAGAAAAAACAAACAGACAATGAGTAAACAATGAGCAAAAACAACAAGCAGACAATCAGCAAAAAACAACAAACAAAAACAATAAGCAAACAGATGAGGGAGCCATCTCGGGGGTGGGGGGCAGGATATTTGGCATCATTACAGCTTGTGGAGTTTGTCATTGTCACCATCCACATGCCAGTTCTTTTCCATGAAGGATCACAAGTACCAATTTCCAATATTCCTATATATCACTATGAGTTATGGGTGCACCTTTGTGCTGCTGTTTCTCCATTTTTGGTACCGTGCTTATATAAAAGTTCAGAGGCTGCCCAAAACTATGAAAAATGGAATCTGCAAAAGCAAAGATCACTGAAATACAACCACATCTATGATTGAGACTGGTATCTTGTCTTCCTTGACAATCAAAAAATCTTTACATGTGCAGTGCATTTTGTATATTTTTCAAAACCAAGAGCTTGTATTTTTATGATGAGTTATAGGAGTTTCTGATATTTGAGAGTTTGAAGCTTTCAGATAGCAGCGTCTTCTCATAATTAGAGCCTAGAGCAGCTAGATTTTCTGCTGCTTCTAAACATAATCTAAAGGTTTTGTTTAATACATTTTGTTACATTGAAAGAAGGATGTGAGACAGTATAGTATTCTTCAAAGTCCAGTATAGATGAAAAATATCACTAGATATTTTGAGCACAGAGAAGAGATTCATGCAGTATAATAAATTCCATCTGCCATGTCTGAAAACCTCTAACTGTGTGCTCTGGCTTTGTTGCTTGTTGACTATATTCATAAGGCACTATATTTATTCTAGAGTTAAATTCCGATTTAACTCTAACACAGGTGAACATGAAGTGAATTTTTTTGGTAAGTTGTCACTTAAAATCACTAATGATAATGTGAGATTGGAATGAATTTACTAACCATCTTGATTTGCTTGAACTTCCATTTTTTCCAGGGAGTTATAAAAGAGAAATGGAGATTAACTGAAGCAAGCCTACATACTAACAATCCTTTGTGGTGGTGATAAAACCTCCTGCCCCAGCCTGAGAGGAAGAAGTATTAACAAAGGGTTCCAGCTGACACCAGCAAGGCCTGCTGACATTCACCAGATGACTGCAATCCTGTATCCCCATCCTGCTTACTAATTAACAAACTGGGCCTCAAGCACTCCCTGCCCAAACAGCCCCACACGTACTAACCGTAAATCATGTCCCTGTATCTCTCCCCATTCCCCCACAACCTCTCCTTTGTCTCAAGCAGCCATATAAGCTGCTGCCCCAGCTCACCTCTTTGAGCAGAAACCTCTTTTGGTACTGTGCCTGCATTAATGCAACTTTAGCTCTATAAACTTGCTGCACCTCTTTTTAAATTCTGTTTGTTTTATTTTCAGCACAATAACTTATAATGGATCTCTTGAGCAGCTGCCAACAGATTTGCTGGTGACCTCTTACAACACTTTTGTTGTATAAAATGTTTCAAAGTAACAAGCATTTCAGTTATTACAGTGATGTACTTGACACTAAAGTTAAGTTAATATTATTTTGAAAATAAGGTGATTTGTTCTGATGGCATAATGAACACTCTGCTATTACTATTTTGCAATTAACACTATTTCTCTGGCAAGAGGTGAATTTATCAATGGAAAACGTAGTTCAGTGGAAAAAGCCTGTTGTATTATAATTTCACTTTCTCATATTGTTATGATTTAAAGGATTCTTATCTTGGGTAAATATGTATTGGTTAAGTACATAAATGTTCATAAGTGCACTGCAGGAACCCTCAAATCATAAGTAGTTTTAGACCACCCATTATACACGATTTCCAGAGATGGTTAGAGTGGCTTATGAAGCAACTGGATGCAAATGGTAGCAGAGTGGCTATCCAGGGAAGATTCAGTTACATAAGCTCCATTCTACCTTTTCAATAAAAAAAGAAAGACAGAGAGAAGGAGAAAGAGAAAGAGGAAGAGCGAGAGACTGATACCACATAATATTGTTATAGATAGACTGCATGGAAAGTATTTTCCTGAATTGTGAATTAATAGCCTGAATTTCTTTTTTTCAGACCTATAAAATGAAGGACTGAAGAACTAAAATTCAATTTGTGTAGGTTTTGGTCTTTAAAATTGCCACTTTCCAAAATGTTCTTCTTGTCACATTTTCTTATTAGAGAATCAAAACTACTGGTCCGTATAGTTTTGTCTAAGAAATAGTGATATTTGGATATTTCTGGTTTACCATATTGTTTTTTCTTGTTACATTTATATCTGATTTTGAATGACTGTTTATTCTTGTATGACTTTAAACAATTAGTACTTATGGGTCCCATTTACTTGTAGTACACAATGATATTGTACAACAAAGCCTAAGTTTTCACTACCTGTAAACTTCTATAGTGGTGTCTCCCTCTTAATCCATTACTCATACTATGGCCTTCTGTCTGCACACTTAACAGACTCATATTGTTGCAGTTGGTCAGTTTGATGTAATTATGAATTCCAAAAATATAATTGGATCATGCTTGTAAACTGATCTGTTAATCTGGGCATGATTAAGTTATGATTAGGGCGTTGACTGGGCCACGTCAGTAGGGCATTGAGCTTGAGCCCACCTCTTGGTGGGTGGGGAATCGAATATAAAAGGCAAGGCAAAGAACAGAGTTGAAGCAGTTTTTGAGAAGCAGTTTTGATGTTGGAAAGAAGGCCCCAGGAGAAGAGAAGTGAGCCATTCGTCTGATCGTCTACAGCTGACCTTGTGGAGGAAACAGGAGCTAAGCCCGGAGAGAAACACAGCCCTGGGAAGAGAGGAACCCCAGAAGCCTGAACCTTGGCAAATGTCAGCAGCTGTCTTGCTCTAACACGTGGCAATGGACTGTGGTGAGAGAAGAAACTTAATGCTTTATGGCCTGGTATCTGTGGACTTCTACCCCAAATAAATACCCTTTATAAAGACAAATTGTACACTTGGAAGTGGTTAAAATGGACATTTTGTATTGTATCATACCACAATTAAAAGTATTTAAAAAAATAAAATTAAATTAAAAAAAATAAAGACCAACCCATTTTTGGTATTTCACATTAGCACCCCTTTGGCTGACTAATACACATATGATTAATTGCCTTTAAGTGGCCATGTGATTTCACTTACTTATTATATGAGAAGCTGAGGATTGTTAAATGGGGGAGTTCACATTTTTGGTAATAAAGAATAAAGAACAGGAGAGCCAGAGCTAAAAGAAATAGCTCTCATTTTATTTCACTATGTGGGTCTCAGGGTTCTTTAAGTGTTTACTTTTTTTGGCTCTTGATATCCTGTGCTAAAATGAGAAGATGTGGTAGGTGCTGTTATACATACACGGGATTGCCAAAGAATCTTGTGTAGGGCAAGACAAAAAAAAAGCAAAAATAAAAGAAGATAGGACAGGAGAGGGAGTTTGATTTATTTTCTTAGATACTTTCTGACCTGCCTGATACAACCTCTCCTAACCTCCCTGTAGACTTTTAAATGTTTTACTTGCCTATAATGCAATAGGTACAAGACGAAAAGGTGGGAACCACATTCTAAAGTATATGAATTGAAGTGGAGAGCTAAAATGTTACATGAAAAGAAACCACAGATGGTCGAAGTATCCTCCATATAAATATCAGCAGATCAAATTGTCACTGAATATAGAATGTATATGGTCAATATTTTATTAAAAGAACCTTTGTGTGGTCACATGGAGTTTCTATTGGGGTTCCATATCACTTTTCAGGATGTTATTGCCTTTAGATTTGCCTATGTAACAAACAGAAAGCCCAATTACACAATCTGGTTTCTGATCTAAAGCTCTATGCATCATTGAGTGTCTAGATCTATATTGCAAATAAACAAATACAAACTTTTAAACATCAATAGGGAAAGCGGCTGTGGTTCAATTGGTTGGGCTCCCGTTTACCATATGGGAGGCCCGGGGATTGGGGATTGAACCCCGGGGCCTCCTGGTGAAGGAGCTCTCCCTGCGGCACAGAGAGCTCAGGGTACACACTGCACGGTGAGCTGGCACAATAAAGGAAGACAAGCAGCAAGGGGGGGATAAATAAATAATAAATAAAATAAAAAAAAAAAACCTTCAATGGGATGCCATTTTACTGTCTTAATTTTTATAAAGTAAAAGTCTTAATTCAGCAGACTACATTGTCAACATAAATCATAAAATTTTGAGATTACATTGCTTCAATTACCCCTTAGTTCTGTTAACTTAAAGGTTCTGATATCATGGATACTGTCAAAGTTTGGGATTGTTTTCTCTTTGTAATTTAATAAATTTATGGGATTACAAAAAAAAAATAGACTAGAAGCATATAACAGCAGATTTGAACAGATAGAAGAAAGAATCAGTAAACTAGAAGGCAGGACAATAGAAATCATACAGTCACAAGAAGAGATAGAGAAAAGAATAGAAAAAATTGAACAGTGACTCAAGGATCTGGGTGACAGCAAGAAGCACAGAAACATATGCATTATGGATGTCCCAGAAAGAAAAAAGAGGGAAAGGGTCAGAAAGAATATCTGATGAAATATTGGCTGAAAATTTCACAACTCTTATGAAAGACATAAATATATATGTCCAAGAAGCACAACATACACCAAAAGTAATAAATTCTAATAGATCATCTCAGAGACACATAGTAATCAGAATGTCAAATGCCAAAGATAAAGAGAGGAGCAAAGGAAAAGCAATTCATCACATACAAGGGATCCTCAATAAGACTAAGTGCCAAATTTCTCATCAGAAACCATGGAGGTAAGAAGGCAGTGGTATGATTGAAGGTACTGAAAGAGAAAAACTGCCAACCAAATTTCTTTATCTGGCAAGACTGTCCTTCAAAGCAGAGGAAGAATTACTAAAAGGAGATCTGTAGGTTGAAAGGAAAAGACAGGAGAGAGTGGCTTGGAGTGGTGTAAAGAAATGAAGAATATCAGTAAGGGTAAATAAAAGGGTAAACACAAAACCCAATAGTTCATTATCCTCAATATACAATTCTACTGTTTCATTCTTATAAGAGCCAGATACAACTGAACAAGAAAAAGGAATAAGTTGTGATAATGGGCCTGAAATATAAAAGGGAAAATGAGACAAAAACAACAAAAAGAGGTGAAACAGAGGAATAAGGGAGCACAGAATGTGTATGCTATTGAAACTATGTTGGTATCTTTTCAAATTAGGAGATTACCGATGTAGATTGTGTAATATAAACCCCATGGTAATGACAAAGAAACTATTTAATATAAAGTATACAGAAAGAAAACAGAAAGGCATCAGTAAGATATAACTGGAAAGATCAAGTAAATAGAAGAGGAAATAAATAAATAAAGGAGAGAAATAAGTAAATAAAGGAGAGAAAACAAGAAATGACATATACAACTATTTTTCCCTCTCCTTCCCCTCAGAACCTCCAGTGGCCACTACCCCCACATCCATAATAAAAGTTCTTCCATTGCTAGGATCACAAGTCTACAGTAGAACAACTGTAAATCTACACTAGTTCATCATCTAATCCCCAATCCTGAGGATTCTGTGATGGTGATGCCCACTCCACCTCTAATCGAGAGGGGGTTTAGATACCCTAGGGCAGATGGATGGGACTGTCTTGCTTGCAGTTGGAGACTCTCTGTTCTTTGAGAAGGTCATTGTCCATCATCATCTCCTTGTTAGTTGTCCTGGGTGAGTCCAATGAACTGGAGAGTATGTGCTGCAACTCGGTTGAGATTCAGGACCCAACAGGCACATAGCCAGCCCAAAGATTTAAGTCTCTTAAACATACAACTATCAACTCTAGTACTAACTATAGGTACAAGTTTTGGAACTTGGTAATTATCCTGAATGACATAGCAATGACAGATACAGACCACTGCATATCTTGTAATAACCTGCAAAAATGTACGGGAGTGACTGTAAACTACAACGTAAACTATAATCATCACTTAGTGGCAATGCTCCAAGATGTGTTCATCAGTTGTGGCTATTGTACCACACTAATCAAGGATGTTGTTGATGTGGGAAAATGTGGGAGGGTGAGGGAGTGGGGCATATGGGAATCCCCCATATTTTTTGTAAAACATTTATGTAATCTAAGTTTCTTTAAAAAATTAAATTAAATTAAATTAAAATGTATATTAAAAAAAAGAAATGACATATAAAAACCCAAAATATAAAATGGCTGAAGTAATTACTGCATCTAGAGTAAATAAAACAGAATGCTGATAGATTAATCTCCCCAATCAAAAGACACAGACTGGCAGAATGGATAAAAAAGTAAGATCCAATTATATGTTCTTTACAAGAGACTCACATAAGACCTCAATACACAAATAGGATGAAAGTGAAAGAATGGAAAAGGATATTCCATGCAAATAGTAACAACAACAACAAAAAAATAGAGGTAGTTATACTAATATCAGACAAAATAGACTTCAAGTCAAAGGCTGTTTTAAGAGACAAAGAAAGACACTATATATTAATAAAAGGGGCAATCCACCAAGAAGAAATAACAATAAAAAATATTTATGCACCTAACCAACAGAGCCCCAAGATACATGAGGCAAACACTGGAAAAACTGAAGGGAAAAACACACCTCTCTACGATAACAGAGATTTGAATACACCACTCTCTTCAATACATAGACCCTCTAGACAGAAGACCAATCAGGAAACAGAAACTTGAATAAAATAATTAACGAATGAGACCTAACAGGCATAGACAGAACACTGCACCCCAAAACAGCAGTTTGACATTCCTCTCAAGGGCACATGGACCACTCACCAGAATTGAACACATATTGGGGCACAAAACAAGTCTCAATACATTTTAAAAGGTTGAAATTATACAAAGCATCCTCTCTGACCATAATGGAAAGAACCTAGAAATCAGAACTGGCAGAGAAATGGAAAATCCAAAAATATTTGGAAGATAAATAAGACACTCTTAAGCAATCAGTGGATAAAAAAAATCGCAAGGGAAATCAGTAAATATCTTGAGATGAATGAAAACTAGAATGCAACTTGCTAAAACTCATGGGATACAACAAAGGTAGTTTTGAGAGGGAAAATTATAGCCCTAAATGTTTACATTTAAAAATAATAAAGAGCTAAAATCAAAGACCTAATTGCATGAATGAAGAAACTATAAAAAGAATAGCAAATCAACTGAAAAGCAAATAGAAGAAATGAAATAACAAAGATTAGAGAAAATAAATGAAATTAATATAAAAAACAACAGCAAGCATTTTTTATTTTATTATTTTTTTTCAATATTCATAATGCATTTATTTAGAATTCGTTTTTACAGAAAACAAAGGTGATTTTTCTTTTTTAGAAAAAAAGCCACATTTTAATGCAAATCACCAAATATGAGAATATATACCCAAAAACTGCAACAAATTGGTCTTTAAAAAAAAAAATCACTAGGAGAGGAAACTTGATATGCTACACCTCTGGTTGCAGGTGCCAGGCTAATTGGAAATAATAAACACACACCTCCCCACCGCTCTCCCCACAAACACATATGTACAGCTTATATTAGACAAGTATGAACTCACACACATATGTATACATATACACGCTGTCCTGAAAACATATAACATGTTTTTCCGGCATTTTACTCAGCTCAAAGAAATTCTTGATCTAAACTAGTTCATGCCTAATAGTCTACATAGGAAATATCATAAAGCAGGAGTTTAGATTTTCCTGGGAGCTGTTAATTGAAAGTATAAAATGTGTTTTATACATATACACAGAACTTGTTACATAGTGTTTACCATTTAATAGTAACATTTTTCCCAAAAGCTTTATACAGCACCATCTACATTATCAGAGAATAATACTTAAAGATGGGAGCTCTAGAGTACAAGATCTGTAGATTTGTAAGGAGTTTTCCTCCCACTCCCTGGCTACAGAAAAGCCCCTGCAGGGACACTGTTATCCGTTCAACTACTGCCCTTTTCCAGGGTCCGGTCCTGACACACAAGGTGGGAGTCTCTTCTATTGGACCCTACAGTTCTCGCTGTTCTTGGGCTCGAATGCAGTTTCTGGGCTAGGAGCAAGTCGGCCTCGCTTGGCCCTCAGGCCCTCTCTGGGGCTGTCAGCAGAACTTCTCTCTGGAAGGTTACCAACAGAGAGAGATTTCATGGTGGATTCTCGAACAGGAGCACCTGAATCTTCTGGGCTCTGTTGAGCAACCTTGACCTTTTGTGATCTGCTGCCACCAGCTGTTGGTTTGGAGGTCTCAGCAAAATTTTCTTTGTCGAGAATTAGGGGGGATGGTGCTAACTTCTGCGCAGCAAGGCGGGGGCTGGTCCTGGTGGCCATGTTTGTTCTCCGCAGGACAAATGGGCTACAGCAAGCATTTTTTAAAAGTTGGTTCTGTGAAAAGATCAATAAAATTTTTAGCTAGACTGACAAAAAGAGAAGATGTAAATAAATAAAATAAGAAATGAGGGGGACATTACTACTGAACCCACAGAAATAAAAAGGATCAAAAGATGATACTATTAACAGCTGTGTGCCAATAAATTAGACAGCCTAGATGAAATGGGCAAATTCCTAGAAACACACAAACAACCTACACTGACTCTACAAGAGGTAGAAAACTTCAACGCATCAATTACAATAAAAGAGATTGAATCAGACATCAAAAACCTTGCAAGAAAGAAAAGCCCAGGACCATAAGGCTTTACAGGTGAATTCTACCAATAATTCCAGAAAGAATACCAGTGATGCTCAAACGCTTCCAAAAAAATTGAAGAAGAGGAAAAATTACCAAACTAGTTCTATGAGGTCAACAACAGCTTAATACCAAAGCCAGATAAAAATGCTACAAGAAAAGAAAATTGCAAACCAATTTACCTTATGAATATAGAAGCAAAAATCCTCAACAAAATACCTTCAAATAGAATCCAACAGCACATTAAAAGAATTATATATCTATACTTAGCTTCCTGAGAAGCTGCCAAACCATCCTCCACAGCGGCTGTACCATTCTACATTTCCACAAGCAGTGGATGAATATTGACACATTTGACAAGACAGATGAATCTCAAAGACCTTATGTTGAGTGAAGTAGGCCAGTCACTACAGGACAAATATTGCATGATCTCACTGATACGAACCAAGGATACTGAACAGACTCACAGAAGTAGAATCTGGAAGATAGGTTACCAGGAGATAGAAAGGGAATAGAAAGTGGTGAGCTAATTCTCAATCAGAACAGAATCTATGAAAGGGTGGATGGGGATGGGTTTGTCAGTGGATGGGGGCGATGATGTTGCAGTGATGTGAGTGGGGTCAATGATGCCGGAGTATGAGTGTGAGTGGGGTTGGGGGGTGGGTTGGGCTATCCATAGAGCTGGGGGGAGGGAACACATGACTCTGGGAGGTTGAGGACTGTGGTTGAGAATACAATCATGGGAGTGTTCTTTTGCAACTCTGGCAGAGGAGTCACTGGTGCAGGGTGTCAGTAGTGGGGGGACGTGTGGGGAAGGGTACACCTGGGGCATGTCTCTGTGGAATAAGAAGATGTTCATGTGGTCATAGGGTGTTAACTCAGTGGGTGGAGACACACACAATAACCAACAAAATATTAAATTTCCATTTTGGAGAGTCCTGCTACAATCTCAGAGTGGCAAGAATCTCTAGAGTACATAGGCAGTGCCTAATAAAAGAAAACAGACCAACCTACCAGGCCCTCAATATTAATACGTGTACTTACAAACCTTATTCTTGTAAAATTGAAACTTAGCCTAATAATAACATTGCCTAAGAATTACCTCCTGAAAACCTACTTGTTACTTAAATGTGGCCTCTCTCTAAGCCAAATTCAGCAAATAAATACGTTACCTTCCCCCTGGTGGTGAACATGACTCCTGGGAATGAGCCTCCTGGGCAATGAGGGATTATAACCAAGTGCCAATCAGTGATGCATTTTGAAAAAGACCTTGAAGAAAAGGGGGGGGGGGGAATTAAGTACAAAAGAGTTTTTATGGCTAAGAGATTTCAAAGTGAGTCAGGAGGTCATTCCAGAGGTTACACTTGTGCACATCTCAGGCAGAACTCACTAACTGTCACAGTAAACAAAGCCTCAAACAGGGGTGCTCCCAAGGGCTCTAGAGACATCTGGACACTAAAGGCAAGGCATGAACCCCACAAAATCAGCACTCCATCAGTGGGCCTTACCTTGGAATATATGATAACTTATTTCTCCACTGTAACAGAGTTAGGCTCATTTATAATTTCCCTACACATTATTCTTCTACCCCTTTTATTTGAACCTACAATTAGCACTATACCAGTTAAATATATGTCCCAGAGACTTAAGTCTTTTGTCTGTTCATATGCCAGTTGAGCCCAGAATCTCAGCAGAGTTGCAGCCAATGCCTACTCTCCAGTTCATTGGGCTTGCTCAGGACAAGTAACAAAATGATGATGATGGACAACCCCTACAAAAAGCAAAGAGTATCTAAAACTGCAAGCAAAAAAGTTCCTTCCATCTGCCCCATAAGATCTAAGTACCCTCTCATTCTGAAGTGGAGTGGGAATCACCATCCCAAAATCCTCAAGATTGGAGACTGAACAAACATAAGAGGGAACACATCCATGGATCAAAGGAATTACTATTATAGAAATGGAAGAACTTGTAACATTGATATAAAGATAGTGGATACCAGAGGTTCTGAGGGGGGAGGAAGGGAATAATAGGTAGAACATAGGGCAGTTTTAGGGCATTGGAATTGTTATGCATGATATTGCAATGATAGATACACTCCATTATACATTCTGTGAAAACCTATAAAATTGTACAAAGTGTAAGCCATAATGTAAACTATAGACCTTGGTTAGTAGCAATGCTTCAATATTTGTTAATCAAATGTAACAAATGTAACAAACAAATGTAACAAGTTATTGATAGGGGAAAATGTGAGATAGGAAGGTGTGGGGTATATGGGAATCCCCTTTACCTTTGATATAACTTTTCTGTGATCTCAAACTTCTTTAAATATAAAGATTGTTCTGTGGGGAAAAAAAAGAATTATACATCATGATGAAGGTCATTTTATCTGAAGTATATATCTGAAGGTGGTTCAAGATAAGAAAATAAATTAATACATCACACTAACCAAACAAAGGGGGAAAAAACACATGATCATCTCAATTGATGCAGAAAAGACATTTGATAAAATCCAGCATCCTTTCTTGATAAATATACCAAGAAAAATAGCTGTAGAAGGAGACTCTCTCAACGTGATAAGCAGCATATATGAAAAATCAATATCATACGGAATGATGAAAGCTTTTCCTTTCATCATCAAGGATGCCCACTCTCAACACTGTTATTCAACATAGTACTAGAAGTTCTGATGAAAGCAATTAGGTAAGAGAAAATAAATAAAAGGCATATAAACTGTGGAAGAAGTAAAACTCTATTTACAGATGACATCATTCTAGATATAGAAAGTCCCAAAAAACCTACAACAAAGCCACTAGAGCTCATAAATGAGTTCAGCAAAGTGGTGGGGTACAAGATCAACATACAAAAATCAGTTTGCATATATTCTCGCTGTCCTGATTTTGTGATAGTCAGGGTAGGCTAAACATTCGCTATATTAGAAACCATGCATGTGTCCCCAGACCTAGTTTTTCTCCCTAGGTCTGGTTTTTAGAATGCTGGTGATAAACTAAGCCTTATTTATTATATGATCATCCTGTATGGGAAATGACTGTAATTCTAGGTATCTTTGGTCAACCTTAAGAGAGATAGCAGGGGAACGGATGTGGCTCAAATGGTTGGGCATCCATCTCCCGTATGGAGGGACCTGGGTTCAATCCCTGGGACCTCCCAGTAAAAATTAGAAAAAGAAAAATATAGAAGGCACACGGGCCTCCAGGCCCTGCCTGTGGGTGCACCGCCAGGCCCTATGCACAGGTGCATCACCAGGCCCCGCGAGCTGGTGAGTCCCCCAGGCCCCATGTGCAGGTGCACCGCCAGGCCCCAGGAGCCACACAGCA